>VNJV01003847.1:0-121110 GCA_008042635.1 Drosophila nikananu | reverse complement strand
ATTCTTGAGCCAAAAAAAATTAAAGGGGTCACATCGTAAAAATTTTTAAAAATTGGACAAAAAATAGAAATCGAGTTTTAAATGCAGAAATGTTCTCCTTTAAAAACCAAGAAGAAAAAACCAAACCACACTGAAATCGGTTGAGTTTAAGCCAAGTTACGATCAAAAAACCACAGAAGAAATTCGCGATTCTTGAGCCAAAAAAAATTAAAGGGGTCACATCGTAAAAATTCTCAAAAATTGGACAAACAATTATAAACCTAGTTTTAAATGCAGAAATGTTTTCCATTAAAAACCAAGAAGAAAAAACCAAACCACACTGAAATCGGTTGAGTTTAAGCCAAGTTACGATCAAAAAACCACAGAAGAAATTCGCGATTCTTGAGCCAAAAAAATTTAAAGGGGTCACATCGTAACAAGAAAGGAAGCTAACTTCGGCATGCCGAAGTTTAAATACCCTTGCAGTAAGTAAGAAGAAGAAAAATCTTCTTGTCTCCTTCACTGCGTTGCAAACTTCTGACTAAAATTATAATACCCTACCCTAATAAAAATATTTAAGAAACTTTTAAAGAAAATATTAAAGAAAATGTTAAGGAACATATTAAAGGATACATTATAAAATATATTAAAGAAAATATTAAATGTAATATAATAATTAAATGTAATTAAGCAGTTAATTAAAATACTAAAAATCCCTACCTAACTTATTCGAATTTCTTCTTTTCCTTAGATATGCCGTTGGCCTGGGCAACGTGTGGCGCTTCCCCTATTTGGCCCAGAAAAACGGCGGCGGCGCCTTCCTGGTGCCCTACTTCATCATGCTGTGCATTCAGGGGATACCCATCTTTTACCTGGAACTGGCCATTGGCCAGCGACTGCGCAAGGGCGCCATTGGGGTCTGGAGCCAGGTGTCGCCCTACCTGGGCGGCATTGGCATCTCCTCGGCGGTGGTCAGCTATATAGTGGCCCTGTACTACAACACGATAATTGCCTGGTGCCTGATCTATCTGCTGCACAGCTTCGAGTCGCCGCTACCGTGGGCGGACTGCCCCACGCGACTTTACACCAATTATACGTACGACCATGAGCCGGAGTGTGTGGCCTCCTCGCCGACGCAGTTCTATTGGTATCGCACCACGTTGCAGTGCTCGGAGAGCGTTGACCTGCCGGAGAACTTCAACTATCACATGGCCATTGCGCTGATTGTCTCCTGGTTTCTGGTCTACATATGCATGGTCCAGGGCATTACGTCGTCGGGGAAGATTGTCTACATGACGGCGATCTTTCCGTATGTTGTCCTCATCATCTTCTTCTTCCGTGGCATCACGCTTAAGGGTGCCGCCGATGGGGTGGCCCATCTGTTCACGCCACGCTGGGAGACCCTGCTGGATCCGGTGGTCTGGCTGGAGGCCGGCACCCAGATCTTCTTCTCGCTGGGCCTGGCCTTTGGCGGCCTGATCGCCTTCAGTTCGTATAATCCGGCAAATAATAATTGCTACAGGGACGCCATACTCGTGTCGCTGACCAATTGCGGCACCTCGATGTTTGCGGGCGTTGTGGTCTTTTCGGTCATCGGTTTCAAGGCCACCGCCACGTTCGATCGCTGCACCGAGGAAAGAAACGGATTGATATCGCAGAACAAGACAGGCAACCTGCCTGTTTGCGATCTACAAACGGAACTGGCCAATGTGAGTGGAGATTTTGGGATATATCATATATATAGACTAGAAAAGGTTTTAGATATATCCTTAAAAAACACATACAAAAATTTACCAAAGACTAAAAATTGTTCTTGAATTAGGACAAAGTTTTGTTGAATTAAACGCAAGGCATTATATATTCAAGACTAGCCATCAGAAATATTTTTGTTTCAGGGTTCAGTTTTTAAATTTCCTTAGATTTCATTTATTTCTTTTACTTTTTAATTAAAATGTTGCAAATAATCACAGAAGTTCAAAGTGGTATTGAAGAGGACGCAAGTCTCTAGTGTTACTATTTAATATAACCTGGACCAGTTTAAGCATTAAATATGAAATTAAAATAAATAATAATTAATTAAATATACCTTCTATTCATTTTTAAATAATATTCTAAAAATCTATCCTCCTTTACAGAGTGCTTCGGGCACTGGACTGGCCTTCATTATATTCACGGAGGCGATCAATCAGTTTCCGGGCGCCCAGCTCTGGGCTGTCCTCTTCTTCCTGATGCTGTTCACCTTGGGCATCGACTCGCAGTTCGGTACGCTGGAGGGTGTGGTCACCTCGCTGGTGGACATGAAGCTGTTCCCCAATCTGCCCAAGGAATATATTGTGGGGGTGTGTGTCTTAATTTTACTTTTAATACTATTTCATTTAAAACAAAATATTAACTTTTATATTTGATTGATTTGCAGGGTCTTTGCTTCTCCTGCTGCCTGATTTCCATGTGCTTTGCCAACGGCGCCGGCAGCTATATCTTTCAGCTGATGGACAGCTTCGCCGGCAACTTCCCGCTGCTGATCATCGCCCTCTTCGAGTGCCTGTCCATAAGCTATATTTATGGTGTGCGCCGATTCTCGGATGACATTGAAATGATGACCGGTTCGCGGCCCAACTTCTATTGGATGTTCTGTTGGAAGTATCTGTCGCCCTGTGCCATGGTCACCATCCTGCTGGCCTCGTTCTATCAGCTGTTAACCGAGGGCAGCAGCTATCCGGCCTGGATTGCCGCCAAAGGATCCACCGAGTCCATGGAGTGGCCCCATTGGTGCATTGTCATTGCCTTCTTCCTGATACTCTCGTCCATTCTGTGGATTCCCATTGTGGCGATATTGCGGTGAGTATGGAAAATATAATCGTTGTTACACAAGTGATATTACAAAGATATCATCATGATGGGTACTTAGCCTTTTAATTCAAGTTAATTGAATCCTTTATTTTGAGTAACCCTCTCTTATATTTTCCTTACACAGCCTGTGTGGCATCAAGGTGGTGGAGGACTCGGATCCTGCCTGGTTCCCAGAGGCGGAACTTAGGGAAGTCCATGGCATTGTGCCCCATGAACCAACCGAACTGGAGCGTAGCATTTTCTGCTTCAACATGGACGGCACGGAGGGCATGTGCTGCCCCAAATATGGTCTGCCAGAGAAGTCCCTGGAGGAGGAGGAGTAAGTGGGATAGTGGCACAGTCACATAACGACGACGACGACAATAAATAACGAGAAATGCGAATGCGAATACAAAAACCGAAATAGAAACCGATGAAATCGTAATGTAAATATGGACAATAACTAAGCACACTCACCGATGTTGGGCGGCGTGGCGTCGATATCAAGAAACACTCCTATATATGGTCCCAAAGACTGTTGAAAAAAAGAGATATACATATATATAAAGAGAGAAACCACAAAAACAATAAGGAAAATAGGAAAAAATACAAAAACAAAACAAAAAAAGTTAGCAATAGTAAAAGAAAAGAAAAAACAGGAACGGTGAAAACTCGACGCTGGATGCGCGGTTTCATTCAAGCAGAAAGCTACGAAAAGCCAAAGCCGAAAATCGATAGAGAAATATTTCCGCATAACTTCATTAGCATGTGGCAAAATCGTAATCATAAAATCATAATTATGATTATCGAAGAAGAGAAAGAGAAAGAGAAAGAGAAAGAGAGAGAGGAGGGGACAGTCGGCCCTTGTAGGGGCTATACATATCCGATTTCGTATTGCCATATTTGATTTCGAGCCCGCGAAGGGAAACCAACTGCAACTTGCTGACTATATACGATATACACAATAACTACTGTATGCTAGACTTTGATTTTGACTCGATTAATGTTAAGCCATAACCATATCATGCGGTCATAGGGCACCCACCACCACCTATAATATAATATACTATATGTATTCTCAACTATACCTAATCATTCTCTGTTGTGATCAGCTCTCGGCTTTCTGTGTTTACTGTTTACTGTTGTTATCGAGGATAAAATGTTGGCCATATCACATCCGAAAGTATGCTAGCTAAACTTTAAAACTTTAAAGTCTCGGTGTTATAGGGGATACATATTGCATTATGTTTTTTGCTCTAATCGAAAGTTATATATTGTATTATCTGTTGATCGACATAGCTCTCCACTCCATTGTACTTATGATCTACACACTCGAGATTAGCTAGGAACTGGGGGGGAGTATATATCTCTAGATATATATATTTACATTTACATTTACATTTACATTTACATTTAACAAAAAACGCAAACGCAACCGTTCAACTAGCCCAAGAAAATACAAATAAATCGGTGGAAGAGGAACTCTATATATATATATACATAACTGGAGAAGGCAGCTTAAAGGTTTATCATCGCATCATGGACGAACTATTATACAAATTAACGAACATATATAAGCCTCTATATATATACATATATATTTGTGTCTGTTGAAATTTTGTATAGTTAAGGGTTGACCTTTAACCTTAATCCGCAATTGATTTCGCTGTATTATAAATTCAACATTTATTTGTGGTATATTTATACATATACATCGATATTATATACATCTATTTAGAAGGAAAGAACAAAAAAATATATATACATATATAATATACATACATGTATTAAGTGTTATTGATGTTGACAATAAAAGAAACCCATAAGAAACGAGTTTTAAACAAAGAGAAAATATACAAAAATATACAAAAAATAAAGAAAAACGAAAGAAACCGATGAGATATAGACAAACTTCCGATACAACACCACAAAGAGTACACACGGCCACCCACAGTTTGCTAAAACCCCAAATAGAGTACAATTAATAAACGAATAAAAGTAAAAACAAAACGTATAAATACATATATTTACGGCGAAGCAATAATTATTAAATGTTCGAAAAGGGATTCTGATTATTATTCCGATTATTGTTGTTATCGATTATTTTGCTCGCTCTCGAAAATGTCTCGTAATTGATGTAAAACTCACTCATTCGCACTGATCACGATAAAGGTAATAATTTACTAATACTTAATTCGCAACTGATAAATTATAAAGAGAATTCCAACTAAAATGACAATAAACGATATAAAACTAAGACTTGAAGTGTAATTCAATTTTACATGGGCCTTTTTATTTATTATTTTATTTTTGAGTTATCTTGTAGCTTTTTAAAGGTTTCTTGAGTTTATCAATTATATGGAAATCTTTATAAATTATGAGCTTCCCTAGAAGTTCTGCAAGATCAGTGAAGCCTGGTCAGTACACTTAAATAAATTAGTTTACAAAAACAAATAATTTACTAATAAAATAATATTTTAAAAGAAAATAAATTATAAATGACAAAAGAATAAAATATCCTTAAAGTTGTATGATTTACTTTTTACAACAGTTATACATATTTATTTGTGTTAAACCGAGAACTTATTCTAATAGAAATATTTCATTAGAATTTATTTATTGATTATAGTATTAATTTAAGCTAAGAAGCTAACTTCTAACATGCAATTGATTTGAAAATACCTAAGCTAAAACAACATTAATTGAAATTCGGCAAGCTTTTCTGTATTGATTTTTATAAAATCAACAAAGAGCTGACAATTGAGTTTAAAAGTTTTACAATTTCAAAATTACAATTTTTGATATTTTTATTATAAATTATTATTCATACAAATTTTATATTTATTTTATTGTTTAATTGTTTTTGCTAATTTTATTATAAATTATTATTTATACATATAACCTACCCTAACCTACCATTATTTATATAAATTATTTTGTAACTCATTTCTTCCATTATTTTTTTGTTTATTAACAAACATTTACTGATGAAACAAATATTGTGGTAATAATTTTCTTTTGGTTACAGAAAACGTAAAATGTAAGAATTTGTTAAATCGATAATTATCGATATAATTTTTGTAGAAAATTTAAAGTCTAAAAAACTTGGCCAAAAATGATATAATAAACATTCGGAAAGCTGTTCTGAGTGCGATTTTTCAAAGTTAAAAAATTTGTATATTAAGTTTGAAATACAAACAAATTACAATTTGTTGTTGAATTTTTTACAATTTCAAAATTGAAACAAAAATTGAGTTAATTTTTGTACATACTTGCAGAGTTCAATAGACTTTGTTGTTGATGCTGATCAAGATTATATCTGATGTATAGGGCCAGAAATGACTTCTTCACTGCGTTTCAATCCTCTGAAATGTTATATACATATTTAGGATAACCATATATCACATTTTTCTCGCCGTGCACCTGTGCAACGGTAATCTGCATGTGGCAACGCCTCCAGCGGCCCTTGCGATGCCAGCGGAGCGCAACAGGCGGAAACAAATGGCCAAGTGACCAGCGACTCAATCACAGGACGAGTGGGGAGGCGTGGGGAGGCTCAGGGGAGGGCTCTTGGCCGGCTTTGGCTTTGGCTTCGGCTTCGACTTGGCCAACAACAAACCGTCGTCGTCATCATCGTCGGACGTCTCGCTGTGCATCGAATTAGCGGTAAATTACAAGCTGCAATGAATGTTGCATGTTGCTGCTGTTACTTTCTGCATACACCAAGTGCACCATTCCACTGATTGCACACACAAATCCCAAGAGTTTTTCTTTCTTTCTTTCTTATTTTCCTTCTGTCTCACCTCTTGCTCCTCGTCCCTCTTCATCATCATCTTTCCCTCGTTTCTTTGCATAAACATTTTTGTTATAATTAAAAGCTGAAATCCATCGGCAATTGCTCATCGAGCGGAGCCGCACTGAGGAAAGTTTTATTATTTGAATAGCAAATCAAAATATATTCAAAGTGTCCATTTTGGAATGCGATTTTGGTAAGGCGGAAATTTCGTTTTTTAAAGGTTTTGAATGGGGGGATCGACTGTAAGTGCAACTAAAGACAAACAGCTTAAAAAATTAATAAGCTACGCTTATAATATCTGCAAAAAATATTAATATTCTGTCACATTTTAATAAATGTTTATTTTTTTATATATGTAGTATACATAACATACAGAAAATATATTTGTAATTATTAAACCAATAGAAACCGTAAAACCTCATACAAATCATTTGTATTGTTCAGCAAAATTAAGTCTTTTATGCCTGACGCTAAATTGACACTACAAAAAAATTAATAAAGTGCCCTCTGGATGGGATAAAATATCCCAACAATAAACTAAAAAATGTTAGCTAAAAAAGCAAAAAAGAAAGACAATGGACAGAGAGGCTTAGCAGAGATGGAGATATGCCTAGGTAAGTCTGTGGGTAAAAATGGTGTGTCTGTATGTTTATGAGGCAGGCGAAATAAATGGAATAGCTAAGACGAATGCCGCAAAAAAAAAAAAACTTAAAAATAAATACGATCGACGTTTATGCGACCGCCAGTGGCAGGTACAGTGGGGAAAAGGGTACAAATTTATCCAAACAAAAATGCATTAAATTAATTAAACAAATAAAATGTGTTTGCATATTTATTATATTTTAAGCAAAATTCTACTTAAGTTATAAATAATAATATTTACGTTTTTTTTTGTTGAATCAAATATTTTTAAAAGCTTTAAAATTTAACATTTTTTTATTGGAAAAGTTTTGATATTTAACTTGACATAAATATAAAACGTATTATAATAAAAAACATTTTATATATCCAAAATTAAGAAATAAAACAGTATAATAAAAAATTAACTATATGAATTATTTTTGAAATGTAAATTTTTTGTTATGTAATTTATTTAAGTGTAAATATTATTATGATTTACTACAAAAATAAGTTCAAGTTGCATTCTCTTCAAATAATTTTTCTCACTTTTGGTCAATATTTATCCAAAAATAGTTCTTATAAAATATACAATAGTTATAAAATGAATATATTTTAATTATTTTATAAACATATTAATTTTTAAGTTTTTATTCTTTGGACTTACTTAAAAACCAGCTCTGCGTTCATTCTTTTGAAATGATTTTCCTCAAGTTTGACCCCATATTTATTTCATAATATTTCTTATAAAATATATATCACAAATTGCAGATCCAAATTATAATGAATTATGATTCCGATAATGATTTTCCCTCCCCCTGGTCATATTTATTGTCCAAAAACTCGACCAACTTTATAATTCCACCGCCGAAGTTGAAGTCTCAATCGCAATCGCGGTCTCTCAATCTCAGCACCTCGGCATCTCAGTTGCACCTGAGATCTGACGAAGAAAACCATAAAAAAACATAAAAAATCCCAACAAAAACAAAAACAAAAAACGAACAAAACCAGTTTGAGGCCTTGCCACATTCCAGGCGATCCGCAGCTCGTCGATCTGTCCACTGTGCCCCACAGGCGCTCGGCTGGTTCCACTGTGCCTCAGCTGTGCGGCAGCCGCAAACAATTAACTTTGGCAACAAACGAGTACTGCAGCGGCAACAGCAACAACAACAGCAATAGCAACAATAATAGCCACGATGGCAACAATAACAATAATAAAAGCAGCAGCGTAATAAGCAAGTGCCGGCGCCGGCAGAGGCAGCGACGCCGCCAGCGACTGCGACGGCAGCAGCGACAGCGAAAGCGGCTGCGCCTGCGCACGTAAACAAATTCTCAGCGGCGCATATTTTCGAGATGCCCTGCCAAAGGGGTATTGCCAGATGGCCAAACAAGTTGGTAAGTTACCAAATTTCATATGTAAAAACAAATCAAATGTAGATTTTAAAGTTAAACAATTTTTACAATTTATTTAATTTAAATTTCTGCTATTTTGAGCTGCATATTCCTGATATTCCTTATTATATATTTTTGTTTTAAATAAAATTCTTAATAATATTCCAAGTATACCATATCATGTTTCTATGAACATAGCAAAAGAATATTTATTGATAGTTGATGTACATGAATATATAAAAATGAATACTTATATGTTGTGCTAAATACTTAATAAAATAATAAGCAAATTATTCGAAAAAGGGAGAGAAATAAACTATGAACAAATTTTAGATAATAGTAATATTTTTAAAATGTTTCCAATACTTGAATTTATTTTATTTATATACAAAAATGATATAACACTTGTATATAATAACTTGAGTTTATATTAATATTTTAACATGAAATGTAATACTTTTATTGGACAATATCAGTATTTTAAATATAAATATAATTGGTAAATGAAATAAATTCGCAATATAACATTTTAATATGATAAATTTAGGAAATATTTATATTTTTATCATAAATCCAACATACAGTATATACAATACAGAGATTTTAACGATAAGTATAATCAGAAAAAAAAACCAATTTATTGCGTAAAATTTTTAGAAAATCCATACATTTCTTCACGATAAATCCAATAGGTTGATTTCAATAAAATTGATATTTTACAACAAAATAGTTTATAAAGAAAAATTAATAATTTATATAGAAATATTTTACCTATATTTCTAATATTTTGTATTTGATAATATTGTTTTCCGCCTTAATTTATGTAACGTGTCTTTTATGCGCATCAACTCATATATAAATATATAAAATATATAAATATTAAGCTAAATTAATCAATTAATCACAATGTCTTTTTTAAGGTATTAACCATCTTCGACTTTGGCCAGCTAATCCCGCTTTCTTGTTTTTGTTTCAGGTAATTTCTGTGTGGCTGCCGCTGCCGCTGCTGCTTTTTTGTGGGTTTCTTGAAAGCAAAAATTAAAAAACCACAACAACCGACGTACGGGAAAGAGACGGCCTCTGGGCCAGACGAAAGAGACGGATAGAAGTAAAGAAACAACAGAAAAAAATACAAATCCCTGGCGAAACACGCCAACCCAGCGCGACTTTGTTGCTGCGGTTTTCAGTTGCCAGCGCGATTTTGAATGAGTTGTACGCGCGGCGAGTGTACTCGAAAAACTCCCCCAAAAAAATCGAAAGATTTCAGATAGAAAATCTACGAATTTTTTAATTATCAAAAATCAGAGTTCAGTGTCTCCCCCGCTTATAAAAAAAAAAAACAAACAAAAAAATACGAAACCGAAAATAGCTATCAAAGTGCAAACTGTTTTTCCGCCTTTTCCAATTCCAATTTTTTTTGTTGTTGATTTATTTTTCGATGTGAGCGTGAAAATTGTTGTGTGCAATAAGCGGCGAATGCAGGCCAACAGAAATCACAGCCACAAATACTGGTAAGCCGCTTCAAATATTTCCAAACAACAAAAAGAGCAAAAGGAGAAATACAAAAAAATACAAAAAACAACGCCAGGTTCAAGTGTAACCAGTTTCCAGACTCCAAAAAAATCAATTTTGCCGCAGGCAGAGCGCGCCCAATATTTCAAGTTCCCCGACTCTTCGGGACTCGAAAAGCTGGCTATTCAAATGTAAATCCCAACTTGTTCTTAGCAGCCCAGAACATTCATTCCCTGAGCTGCCAAGAAGTTGCTGCCCTAATTGACTTGACTTGACCCACTCTTACAGGGACAATGGTTACAAGGAAAATAATGAATAAGCTGGAAAATTCCTGGTGTAACTGAAGAGCTTATCGATTTGAAATCGATAAGTAGCTATTTTTATTCCAGATTTTCTTTCGGGTTTTTAGTAAGTAGTTAAGTAACTGAATAAAGAAAGCTTCTACTTGACAGAGGAGAAAAATACCCATATTTATACCTGAGAAAAATAATTTGTTTTAACTGTAACTGGAGAGTAATCAAACTTATCGATTTGAAGTCTGATTTTTGGATTTGGATCTAGATTTTTCCAGATCTTCTGGCAGGTGTTGCTAATCAATCTGAGTAATGTTAGCGTACACAACCGAACAAATATTTTAAAGCAAGAAATATATGTTTTTATGATAAGTGGCAGGTGTAACTGGAGAGTAATCGATACAAACAGCGACTGTAATTCGATAAACATCTGGCAGAAACACTGCACTTGAAGGATTTAATTTATTTTTCCTGTGAAAATCGTTATAAATATTCCAGTGGCATTTGGTTGGGTAGGGTAAAAAATAAACAAATATACTTCAACTTTACTGCAGACATGAAGTTCTGGGAATTTATTGAGAATAATCGATCTAAGCTGAGAATTCAATATTAACAAACCGTAAACATACGTCTGGGTTTTCTTGGGCAATTTTCTTGTTAACTTTAATTCAAGTTAACATTCATTTTCAAATGTGTTAAATAATTTCTGGTATTTGTACAACTAAGAGTTTTAGTTGGTACAAAAATAATAGGATCACTAATTATTGCTAGGATTTTAATTCATTTTCTCTAAAATTCTTGCTTTTCTTTTGTAATTCGTCAAAAAATATGGTTCTTAGAAAAACACCAAAGAAAAATTTCGAAAATATAAATAAAAAACCTAAAAATTCCAATTCCAAATTCCATTCTATATTATTAAACAGCTTAGCTCTTCAGAGTGTTCACAGCCTGATAATAACAAAAACCACACATCCGTTTCCTGTCGCCTGCAAAATGGCACACTTCCTGCCCGCATTCCTTTTGCCTGTCGCCACCTGGCGGTGGGTGACGCCTTTCGCCTGCAGGTGGCGTCACGCACCTTTGTTCGATTTCCGAATTCGGAATTCCAAGCGCCGGATTTCAGGGTATTTCAGGGTCTCAGTCTTGCCTGTGGCATTCCTCGGCCAGTTCTGACTGGCTTTTGCGGTTTCGTGTTTATCATTATTATGATTATTATTTTTGTTGTATTTTTTCTGGTTTCCCCCACTTTTTTTCTGTTCTTTTTTTTTTAGTTTTTTGTTATTTGTGTTTTTTTTTTGGTTACTTTGGCAAAGCTTTTAACATTTATTCGGCATCATCTTCGGTTTAAATGTCAAGCTCGTGTGGTCTCTTACAGCGCGAAGTTCTTGTTTGCTGAGACAGTGCTACCTCGATACGGTGAACAAATAGTAGTAGTATTTTTAGTTAGCTCTATGAAAAGTTTTAAACTTATTGTGGGCTTATCAAAGCAGCGAAGAATTACTAAGGATTTTATATAAAAGAACTAAGAAAATGGCCGAGAAGTCCAAAGCAACTCTGTGTTTGCGCTTAACAGCACTTTTTGTAAGCTTAACAGTTACTGTAATCACACCTAATATGGTGCTTTACAGCACATTTTTAAGAGCTTAACAGTCACTGTTATCTTGCTTAATAATAGAGGCAATTCGGATAAAATATAGATGTTTTTTTATCTAAATACAATTAACATTTAATAAATAAAACAATTAAATAAATAATTATAGAACCCTTGGGTCATGTCAAATATTTATGGATTTTCTCCCGTCTTAACCAAAGTTCACTGTACTTATTCGTTGTTTTCTTATTATTTGCAGCGGCTTCAGCAGCAGCAGCAGCAGCAGCAGCAGCGCCAATTGCAGCAATCTACATGCGGTCGTCTAACTGTAAAGCACTTGGCAACGGTCAGCAGCAGCAACAAGTGGAACGCACAGCAGCAGCAGCAGCGGCAGCAACATCGGCATTTATTGCATAAACAACACAAACTCAGACACACAGGTATATCAGGTGTTTGTTTGAAAACCAAAAAAAAATACATAAGAAAAGACAACAAATGCATTAAGAATCATGGCGGCAATTACGGCAACAACAGGTGGCAACGCCAGCAGCAGCAACATTTTGCGATTGGATTTGGATCAGCATCAAAGGCCGATGCGCGGTATTTCGATAATCATTGAATCAGCAGCATCAGAAGCTGCAACAGCAGCAGCAGCAGCAGCAACCCTGAGCAGCAGCAGCAGCAGCAGCAGCAACAGCAACAGCAATGCTGAAATGTCGCTCAAGTCACAGGCTGGCATGTTGCTGGCATTTGGCGACAGCAGCAACACAAACACCACAGCAGCACCAGCAGCAACCAAAGATAATTTGGAAACTAGTTACCACACGGCAGCAACGCCACTCACAGCTACAGATACAAAAATCTATCCACAGTTGCTTTTGCGCATTGGCGAGTCCGAGGATAACGGAGAAATTGCCACAGCAACATCAGCTGCCACACCAGCAACAAGCAGCACCATTATCAGCTGCAATGTGTTGCCAGCTGCAGCAGCAGCAGCAACAGCCTCAGGTGAAATTGCAGACAGCGACATTGTAGTCGTTGCTAGTCAGCCAACAGCAACAGCAGCAATAACACAAGCAGCAGTAACACCAGCAGCAGCAGCAGCAGCAACAGCAGCAACATCAAATAGTGCAGTGACCGAACACACTGTTAAAATTCAGATCGAAAGCCAGAGTCAAGCCCGAAATCTGGGCAAGCAGATCAGTGTGGTGAAGCTGAACGAGGGCGAGGAGATGGTGTTCCATCAGCAGCAGCAGCCGCAGCAGCCGCAGCAGCATCAGAATTCTCAGGACCAACACCAGCATCCCCAGCATCCCCAGCATCCCCAGCAACATCTTCAACAGTTCCTGGTGTCCAGCGGCCAGTATTCGCCCTGCGAGACCCTGGACAGCGGCACTGGCAGCGATCTGGAGAGCGTCAAGTCGCCGGAGATTGGTGGAAACTCCCTCGCCGGGCAGGTGCCCAAGCTGGAGCTCCATCTGACCACCAACCGGCTGAAGGTCAGCGAGGTGTCATCGCCATTGCGTGCTTATAGTCTCACCGATTCCAGCGAGGAGTGCGATGAGAGCAGCAGTTCATCCCTCAGCTGTGACTCGCTGCATTCCGGTGGCCTCCTGCCCACCTCGCTGCTCCGGGACATACATAGTCACCACCATAGGCAGACAAGACAGGATATGGCACCCCTGATGACCACCAAGATCGATGGCCGACCGCTGCAATATGAGGCAGATCGCTTCTATAATTTCCATGTCAATGAGCATGAGAATTTCCGGAGTTTTGGCTCCACTTCATCCGCTTCATCGACGCCGGAATACGAGGCGAACGCCGGCTTTCAGGAGGAACCGACGTCGCAGGACGACGATGCCTTCGTTGGCTATCGGGATGTCAGGGTGCTGGGATCCTCGGGCAAGTCCTCGGCCAACTCAACCATCAGATCCGCCAAGGGAACGGTGAGGGGCGTCAAGAATCGTGTGCGCAATGGAGTAGCCACCTTCTTGCAACTGCAACAGACCAATGTCAAGGTGAGTGCAAAGGGGATTTGCTTTTGAAAATAAATACAAAATATTTAAGAACAAATAGACGGCAATTAAAGCAAAACAAAATAAATAAACATTGAAGTTTTTGGAAGCTTGAAATTAGGTGAAAACTTTATTAAATGCTTAAGAAATCTAAAAATGTATATTCCCTTCCATGGTTCATGTTGAAAACTGGACTCTATATTGAGTAATTGATTAAGTTTATTTACAACTAACAAAGTAATTAAAATGGTTGCAATTAAAGTAAAAGTATTTGCAAAATTTAAGTAATTTTTTGAAGGTTAAAAACACATTTAATACGTGCAATCTGCAAATAAATTCAGTGAATGTTTCATGTGGCCAGACGTCGCGTCGTCATAAATTTCATAGGAGTAGGTAATTTAATAAATTGTTTTTGTTGTGTGAAAAATAGTTTCACAATGAGTGTAATTAAATTCACTTGCATTCACAGCCAGTTTTCTTTTTTTTTTGGTTAAATTAGCAAGCGAAATTGACGTGGAAAATCAAAGTTGTTTCAATGCAAAAGTGACAGTAATCAATGCGTTGGCTTTATGGCTTTAATTAAGCAGTTTTTATTGGTATTTTTTAACATTATAGAATGTACTCTTAAGTTTATTCCAAAAACCTTGAGAGCACCAATTAAAGTTGTCACTTGAAACAAGTAATTATTTATTGATTTGAATTAGTGGTTGTGCGGGTAAGCGTGTTGTAAGTGGTATATTAAAATCAAGAAAATATAATTTTATTTCTTAATTAAATTCTTTTCTTACTGTCCTATAAATATTCAATCTCAAAAACAAGTATAGAGAAACTAAAAATCAGGTATGATTTTCTATAAAATATAAATTTTAATGTATATATATGTTATATTTTGCTTCTAATCTATTTTTGTTTGCTGAACCTTTTTTATTGGTTATAATCTAGTTTCTTAATTGTATTATTTTTGTTGTTAACCTTTGTTTGGTATAATTTAATTAATCATTTAATAGTTTAAGCTTTTAACTTGGCCCATTCATATGGCAATCACTTAAAACTGGCCCATGATTCAGGCAAAGCAAACAAACAGTCATTCAATCGCATGTGTGGGTGTTATTCATTGAGAAAGTTTTCGTTTTCGTTATGGATTTCTTTTTCATATTTGTATATTTGTTTGTATCTTGTTTCTTTTTTTATTTGCATTTTTTTGCATTTTGCATTTTCTGAGCATTTTTCCTTGCATTTTCTAAGCATTTTTCTGTGCATTTTCTGAGCATTTTTCTGTTCATTTTTACCTTTCGCGTGGGACCTACTGTAGGTCGCTGACTCGGGCACCCACACTAGAAGAAGATCTTTCCATCTGCAGATGCAGTTGTGCGGCCACAGATGCATCTGCCAGATACTCAGACGGCATTATGCAATAAACTCATATACATATATATGCATAGGTATATATAATCGCATGCGAGGGCTTGTTTGTTTGTTTATTTGTTTTTATTTTTATTTGCTTGGAAATGTTTGTTTGCTCGTGTGAAAGTGAAGCCAGACTTTGCGGGTGACTCACCAATAAATCGCTTGATTTTATTTTTTTATTACGTTATTACATTGTTTCTTTTTGTCGAGAAATTTCTTTAGAGAAAAAAAATGAAAACCGTAGACAATTAACACCTTCCACCGTTAAGTGGCTTAATATGTCACATACGCAGGGCTTCGCCTCTATTTGGGCATCGGATCCGTTTTGGAGGGAAGAAAGATATTTCAAGAGAGAGATATATATAAAGAGAGATATAGAAAGAAAGTTGGCGGAAGTACTGGGGCAGATAGTCGGATAGATAAGTTGGATAAATGCCGGGCTTAAATGGTCCGCTACTTGACTAATTGCAAGTGTTTTTCTTTGTCTCTGTCCGACTTTTGATTTCTATTTTTAAGCGGCTTTCTTTTCGCTTTTTTTTTTGGGAAAGTTCTTTGGGTTCCCCCCTTGTACGAAGTGACCCATTTTATATATAGAAATGTTCGCTATTTGGTTGGAATATCAGTGTTATTGAGCTCGAATTGGCCATGCTCGCACTTTTCACAAATGCCTCGTCATCGCTGGGGCTTATATTTGCTTTATTTTCACGTTGTTATTTTGAATTGAGTGAATTGCTTGTCTTCGCATATTGTTACACATTTTGTTGGTGGTTTGCGAAATCAATTTACCCGACTGGAGGGTATCGAATTAACCCTGGCAGTTGGGCAACATTGACAACTATCTAATACTCGTGTCCGATCTGATTAGGCGACAGGGGATCAGGTGGAACATGCATAATAATACCGTTCGAGGTTTGTTTTTTACTACTCGCCTTAGTCTTAATTTTTTAGAGGAGTTTAAAGGCTTCAAAAAATACAGCTACGATGAATATTATTTGGTAAACCATTCATTCTACATATTATATTTCCTTAAATTTATGTTACTGCTCAGAAATAGGTTAATTAATAACTAAACTTGATTTCAAAAATTTGTTACTTGCTTTAATTTCAAGCATTTGCTAGAGTTTGTAAGGAATTAATTAATTACCAAAAATATTTGTACTACTGAAGTGAAACGGAAAACCTTTTGTTTTCTATTTTATATTTATAAAAATATATTTTACCTCTGAGATATATTTAAGTTAATACAAAACAATGGTGATTTGAATTTAATTTGTGACAATTTTCTTCTTAAATTCCTTTTTTGCCAGCTTCGGGTTTAAATATTGTCGCAAAATTGTAATCAAATAATCAATGTTTTCAAAATATTAGCAAAACAAAAATTAATTAGTAAACCTGAATTTTCAGATTAAATAAAAATGCGTTTTAACAACTTTCTTTTTGAAAGTCTTATTTGCTTTAGTTTTTAATATTTACATAAGCTTGTAAGCAATGAATAAATGTTTAAAAAAATAATTGTTAAGCACAAATGAATTATAAAGCAAATATTATTAGTTATGAACCATTTTTTCTTATTTTACTATTAAAAAATTCTTGTTTCTCATTAAAAAATGTAATTTCATAAAATGATTTGTTTGCAAAATTCAGGTTTTAAAATGTCCCCTGAAAAATAAGTTTCTTTTTAATTTTTTCCGTTTTAAAAGCCAACTAGACCCTCTTTTAATAACTCTATCCCACTTTTAGATAATAAGAAGACCCTCAGACCTTCAAGAAAAATTAATTAAAGCCCAAAAACACATTCATATTCATGGCACAACTCAATCAGATGTTTTTAATGTCTCTCAGCAAATTAAATGTCAACCTCTGGGGCGACTCATCAAAGTATTATTGGTTAGTTTTAGCTTCTTGTGGATTTTCTTAGGCAAATTAGCAATGCCAACCTTGAAACCAAAATCAATATAAATAATTATTGGCAACGAAAAATAAAAGGCGAAAGAAACAGCATTATTTTGTCTAAAATAAGCTTGCATAATTTTTCAAGAAACTCGCAAAAAAAAAGCCAAAATATACAACCAAGCAGCACACACAAATTATAATAATAAAGAGCGACTAATGCGTTAATTATGCAACAAAAGCAACAACAACCATTGGATATATATTGGCAGACAAATCGAATTATATTTTATGGGCCACAGTCGTCGTCGTCGTTGATTCCTTTTGGCGATTTCGTGTTTTGTTTTTTGTCTCAGAGACGAGTCTTTAACTCGATTCGAGCGGTGTCATTAAAATATCATTTAGCTAATTTGACTTTAAGCATATATACTCAGATTAACTCATATAAACTCAAATATACACTCGTAGATACTCGTATACACTCATATATACTCATATATATACTCGTACCCACTGGAGGCTGTTCGTGTCTGTCAGTGTTTACATACTAATAGGCATTGCCAGAAAATGAAAGTTTATCTCCGTGTGTAATGACCCGATGACAAGCCCACTTACACGCCACAGTCCCCTTCCAAAAATGATTGTAATTAAACGATTTTAACCCAAAATAACCGACTTCAAATTTTGAAACTGCACAAAAAACAAAATAAACGCTTTAAGTGGTCGTAAATTATAGATAAATATATAAATAAATAAATTAGGCAGACCTTTGATACAAAATTTGTAATATCAATAAAATATAAGAATTTTAAGTTCTACATTCTGTAAGGTCCTGGAACTTTCTGTAATATAAAATATAAATTTTACTTTCTTAATATGATATTTTCCCTAAAGAAAGTTAAAAACGATCTTGAGTACTTAAGCATCTTGCTTAAATTAATTTAACTTAATTTATACTTTGCCCTGGTATTATATAGTTTAAGTCAGAATTCAGTCAGCTAAGCGGCGACCCTATAAATCAAATATATTCTTTATTAGCATTAATAGCCGTGTAGATCTAGCCATTTTATCTGAAAAAAATTTATCTTAAAGTTGTATATTTTGGTTTCTTTCTTGTTTTTTTTATTTGAATATTTATTTTTTAATATAAAACGCATAATTAATTACTTAAAGAAATACATTCCCAGGTCTTAAGACACATGAATATTTTTCAAAAAATGCTCTCGCTCATTTAACAACCCCCTAATTTTTATAATTTTCCCCTTTATTTTTCTCTCTTTTCCTTTTATTTTAATGGCAACAAAAAAGTAGTAACCATTTTTAGTGCCCTCAATTAAACAAACGAATTTTATGCAAATAAAGAAACAAAGAAGAAATTTTGAGTCACGAAATGACAAACATTAAATTGATGGGAAAAAGCCCCAGAAATACAAACCAGAGAAAATAAATATGTGGCATCTTTAGTACATTTTCGTAACTAGAAAATATAAATTTAAAAATTGTATTTAAGAGAATAAGAAATTAGCAAAATTTAAAACAAAGCTACATACACAAAGTGTGGTTTAGCGAGTCTTCTTTTGAATGGATTTATTAAGGAGATTATAAATTGTTTGGTTAGCAGATTTATTGAAATTTATTTATTATCAAATCAACTTTTACCAAGCCTTGATTTGTAAATATATATATATTGACTTTCATATATATCTAAACACAATCATCTACAGAATTTGTTAAATATTTTAATATTTATTTATGTTTCTTAAACTTTAAATACTTTTCTATTCCGGAAACCTGAACATAATTACCTTCAGTACTCGAAACGTTTTTTTTTGCGGTATACAAAAATAAAAACAAACAAAAATCTTTAACAAATAAGTATCTCTACAAAATACTTAGCACTCCCTTTAATTTTACATTTTTTTACGAGTATGTATACAAAGCGCAACTAGGGTCTTCAAATTCATACGTGACCGGGCTGCAGATTTATGCTATCTCCTCTCCAGATTTACATAGTTTCATGAACTGAAAACGAGAGTGCAATAAACAAGACAAAAAAAAAATAAATAAATAAACAAAAACAAATACACACACAACAATTAAGAAACAAAAACAACCCAGCAGGATTGTGTGGCGCTCGAGGGGCGTTAGCTGCATTTTAATTTCAATTTGCATTCAGGGCCAAAAGAAAGTCGAAGTGGGCTTATTAAAATATCCAATTATTGCAAAATTGAAGCTCGTTCAGGGCATGGACTGAATGGAAGTCGGGAGTCTGAAAAGAAAAACCCAAAAATCAAACCAAATGAAACGAAAGTGAAATGTTTCCACTCCGCTCACGTACGAGTGTGAATTTATGCAAAAAGAAAGGAGGCGGGGGTTATGTTCATGTATATATGCATATATATATGTATATATGTATATATGAGTATATATGTGTATATCGGGTATATATTTGGGTGTGAGAACCAACTTGCAGACAGATCTTGGCGCTACCCTAATACAAAACCACAAAAACGTCAGCGAAAACCGATGAAAGTTGCAGCTGAAAAGCGCAGCTGTATATTCAGTGCGTTTTGGTAGTATCATTTTACAATTACTTTTGATTATCAGCAGACTTTTTTTTGTATCGATATATATTATTTTTATAATTTTGTATAAATAAATAATATGTTTTTTACGTGGCACAAGAACTTTTTGTTTTTAAATGGTGACATACAGTTTAATAAATTTTAATAAAATTCTAAATTAATTAAAGAACTAAAAAATCAATTTATTAAATTAATAAATAGCTTATCAAATTATTTTATTTTATTTAGGTAACAATATATATTTATTTTAAAGTTAGCTTATTATTATTATTATTGTTAGTTAGCTACCTTCAATATTATTTTGATCTTAGAGCGCACACAAAGTTCGTTTTTAATTAACTTTTAAATATTGCTCACATATTTTTTGGCAAGTAAAAAACTAAACCCAAAAACCAAACTCATTCCCATGATTATGCCGAGGCAAAAAAAAAGAAGAAAAAAAAACCAAAAGCCCATCGATGGGCATCGAAAAAACGCACTTTCTGTGCGTCTGAAACAAAGTCTTACGTAACTTAGGGCCGCTGTGACGTATTAATTTGGTTTTTTTTTTTGCTTTGTGGGTTGTTTTTAATTTTTATATATAGTTTTTGGAACCACTGACTGCAGCTCCTTTGAAGACCAGATCAAAAGCTAGCGATTGCCAATCCCCTCCTGCCCTTATTCATCAAGTGACCTGCTTTCTCTTTCGCGGCACTCGAGAAATTTTTGAAGATCTTTTTGTTTTTTTTTTGTTTTGGGAAGCTGCTGTTGTTTTTTATTTTCTGTTTGTTAGTTCTTTGAGAGAAGCTCGGCCCCATGGGGATCAGAGTTCAGGGCCCCATTTCACATTAAGCTCGTGTCTATTACATTCAATGGCTTTGAACTCTACATCTCGCGCGGACCGGCGACAAATGAGCCCCCGTTTAGTTGACGCTTAATGGCAATTATAAATGTACCAGTTTACCAGTTTTACATTTGTTTATGTCTCTGTCTCTCGTGTTATGTTTGGTTATTATGAGCCATATATTAAATAACCCACCGCCACCTGAGGCGATGCAGCTCCAACTCCATCGCCATCGCCATCGCCATCTCCATTGCCTTCTCCATTTCCATCTGTATCTGGACACCTGTTGGGGAGCTCAGGTTGCCTTGGCGGCTTATGCAAGTGCAATGAGCCGATGCAGTGGGAAAAATAAGGAAAGGCTGTAAGCCAGGCAAGGTAGATACCCTGTTGTGTGTGAGGAAGAGAATATATATAGCCGATCTGAGACAGCAAACATAGGAAAAGGATGCATTATACAGAAAACTTGTATTTATATTGGTTATTTTAAAATTATTTAATTATTTTATCAGATTTAAATTGTCTGATCAACTAAAAATATAGTTTAAAATGTTGCGGGTGCGGGGAATGAGCATACAATTAGCCTTTACATTAAGTATTTTAAAAGAAATTAAATCCAGCCTTCAAGCCATATATTCTATTTATTTTGTTTTGTTGTTTCAGATTTTTAGTATTTTTTTTTGTAAATGTACTTAACTTTTTAGATTACCTAAAATTATAAAAATAAATCAAATATACAAGCAATTTCAAAAGAATTGCGTGGCTGTCACTTTAAATTAAATTATTTATACTTAAAGCATTAGGAAAAACTTTTTAAATCATTTTTTACAAATATAATAAATAATAAATTTGATAAAATAAAAGTATTATAAAAGAATTTGTATAATACTTTTTTATTAAATTAATTAATTATTTCCTAACGCCTCAAGTAAAAATCCTGTAATTTAAAGTGAAAATAATCAATACCTATTAAAAAGATTAAGAAAATAATCTTGACACTTATAAAATAAATTAAAAACTTAAATAATAAATATGACAATTAGTAAAAACAAGAAAATAGCTTACAATTTATTATATTTCCGAGATTATATATGTATTATTATTAATTTATATTTAATTAAATAATATAAGGCTATCGTAAAACATATCTAAGTTAAAGTGTTTTTTAAATACTCCTCAGCTCTTTCCTTATCCTGTAATTATGTTATTTATTTCTTTACAAACCACTTTAAAAACCATTTCGTTTCTACACTCCAATTCCCTGCGAAACATATTGATTTAATTAGCGAAATACTAACAACTCAAAATGATTATCAATTAATAACCATCCCACCGATCAGTTCAAATTATTTTCTTGGGAAACAAGTGAATGCAAAACGAATTCCCTTGTGTCAGCGATCCCATATCTATATATATACCTAAATATATAGCTAGATATCCAGCTCCGACGCAGCCAATTAATTTGATAAATTTTTTGTATTAATATTATTTTTATTTATGCTTTTGATGCCATTAAATCATGCGACAATTTTGACAACTCACTGAGGAAACCAGCGTCGACGCTTGAGTCCCCGCGGGAAACTCGGAAAAGTCTCGTTAATCAGGCTGACTAACGGAAGAGACCCCCCGTATCCCCCTATCCCCTCTAAAACAAGTTCATCGAATCGAGCGAAATATTTCGAATTTTGCGTGGTGCCAGGTTTTCACTTCGCTGCCATTTTTCACATGCGTCATTTTGAATTTTCAATTGGATCCATTGTGGGTCTCTCCGCGGAAGAACTGAAAGATTGCTCTCTGTTCTGTGCCCGATCCCAACCCGTTTGCCTCCGATTATCTCAGGTATCCAAGCTAATGAGTTTGGCAAGCCATGACTCGGTTTCGTTTAACAAGTATTTCGCGTTGTCCAAATTGCTGGCCGGCAATTAGCAGGCAATTTGTAACAGCAATTCTCCGGCAATATCTTTATGTATATATCATATATACATATCTCTCTCTATGTGGCTCAAGTGTTTTATCAAGGTTGAAACACAGGCGGTTTGGGCCAGGGTGAGCGAAAGAAGATGCCCTCGATTTATTAGCCATGCCACAAGTTGGCTTATTGTAACCAAAACCTCTTAATTGGGTCTTCGAAAAGGTTGTGCAGGTGTGAACCAACGAATAAGTGGTGGATTTGAAAATAAAAACCATGAAATATTTATTTTTGGGAGCTGCAGCAGCTCAAGTTTATTTTAATTAGCTGAAATTACAGCTCCCTCAGCTATTTAAGGCTCTATATTGAAGATAAATATGTTACTTTACAATTATAAATACCTTTAAGAGTCGAAATATAAATTTTGTTTTTAAATAATAAATACAGTTTTTGAGAAAATAAGAACTGGTTCCATAAGAAAATATGCTTTAACAAGACAAAATATATATTTTTATTTAAAAAACGGGTTTAGTTTTTGATATAAAATAAATTAAATAAGAAAAACTACTTTCACAACTATTAATATATTTTATGTTTAGGAAAACTATTTATTTGTTGTGACAAATTTATCAAGTGTGGTATTTTGAGACTCTTATTTATTATTTGGTTTCATATTTATATACTTTAGGAAATTTAATTAATAATAATTTAAAATTAAAATATTTAAAACGCCAAACTCAGAGTTAAGAATATATTTTGAACTTTCACAAGTCTACAAATATTTTATTTTAAAGAAAACGTATTTGTTCACATAAAAAATTAATGTAAACTAGCTTACAGGTATTTTTTCTAATATTTAAAATATGTTTATATTTGCGGGTATTGTTTTAAATATATATTTTTATTCTATTTTGAGGTAAATTATTTTATACAAATACATTTACAAGTCAAAATATATTTTATTTTTAAGGAAACGATTTAAATGTTGTCAGAAAGTAAATGATATGAGCGCACAGGCCTCGTTTCTCTTATCAAAAATATGTTTAATATTCACACCACCCAAATAATATATTTTATCCCAATTGTCATTTACAGAACTACTTGGAAAAGGACATGGGGAAGGTGGTCCTGTACACCACCAGCATGGGCATCATCAGGGAAACGTATGCCAAGTGTGCCAACGTCAAGCAGATCCTGCGCACCCTGCTCATCAAGTTCGAGGAGCGGGATGTGTTCATGAGCCTGGAGTACCAGCAGGAGATGCGGGAGCGGATGCACGACGAGGCCATCAGTGTGCCGCAGCTCTTTGTCGAAGGCCAGCACATTGGGGTGAGTCCTGTGAAACTTTTCTAACCCAAACACACATATTATCCTTTGACAATCAACAGGATGCCGATACTGTGGAAAGGCTGAATGAGAGCGGTGAACTGCGCCAGATGCTCAAACCATACAAAGTAAGTAAAATATATATTATATTATACATATTGTGGTAGGATAGATACCCTTTAGCCCCACAGTACCATGTATGTATCATGTAGTAGCCCAGTTTAAGGTATGAAGCCCATGGTGGCAGAGAGAAGTATACGATCATATCCCCGTTATAAGTAAGAGCAATACTGTGGTCTCGCTCTTACTTATAAGCTATAGCTTTAAGAGATAACAATGTACATATACCTAGCTCTCACGCATACAGACACACATGAGAGAGCATAAGAAAACGAAGAAGCAAAGCGCGGCATTCTTGAAGAGAGAAGTTGTGAAATAAAAAAAACGAAGTTAAATTAAGCGACACACCGGAGTTTCTTTAATGTTTACAATATTTTATTTATGTTCTTCTCTGTATTTTCCAGTCCATTGCCACTGCCTACACGTGCCAGATGTGCGGAGGATATCGCCTGCTGCCATGCCCCTCCTGCAGCGGCTCCAAGAAGTCCGTGCATCGCAACCACTTCACGGCCGAGTTCGTGGCCCTCAAGTGCATGAATTGCGATGAAGTTGGCCTGGTCAAGTGCCCCAACTGCTGAAGAAGGGATCAAGATCCCCGCAAAAAAACCCCCCGTATATATATATATCTTTTTTTTTGTATCTGTATTGAGAGGAGGAGCTCTTTTTTCCGTGCGCAATTCTGGTAGTCGCTTATTATTAACAGTTGTGATATTTGAGAGCAGTTTTTGTGGTGGCCGGAAGTGCGGCGACGAGGAAGCGGAGAACGATGCGAATGGAACGGAAGACGCACACACACACACAAACACACACACACACACACAAACGAAGAAACATATTCATATGTGAAACGAAGAGATAATCGAATAAAATATGAAATATACCTTGTTTGCTTTTAATTTTATTTCCTTTATTAAAATGATGATTCAGTGCCTGCTCTTAGGCGGAATTTAATTCTTTGTGTGCATAAAAAGCTGTAGGTGAAGCCACGAAATTGTTGCTTACTTTTAGGCTGAATTTGCTTTCAGCTTGAATAATTTCTAGATAGAATTAAAGGCTTTATTTTAATAACACGCCAGAAAGTAACAAAAAACATTGCAAAATGTTATTAAATATGAATATATTATTTTTTATTTTCTTAACTATTTGAATGCCTTTCAAAGCCAGGTGAATTATTTTACTATTTTACACTCCGAAAAGTAACGTATAGAAAGGAATTAAGAATCAGGTGAGCAAAAGTGACTCCAAATACATGCTAAACAATTTGTTTGAACTTTTTCTTAAATCAAATGCATTTTAAATAAAATATAGATTGCTGAAACCATCATTAAATTTCTGCAAAATTGGCCAAACCTGAAATTTCCCTGCAGATTTTTAAACCATTTATTTATTATTTTCTAGAGATCAATCAAGCCCTGGTAATAGTATCTATGTTATTTTCCATCAAAATTCGGATAACATTTCTTATCCAGGGCCAGGCTGGCTTTGATTTATCTGTACTTGCCTAGTTTTTGGGCTTGTCCCTCCCGTTTTTACATTCGTTTTTAAATGCTGTGCGGTTTCAAGTGAGTTCGTTGTGTGGCTACAGTTTTCCGAACATCGTAAAGATACATTTGCTGCTTTGCAGGGCATCGTCGCATAACGAATCACAGATACATCACAAATAAATCCAGTCTAAGTTGTAATTTTCACCTGAACCTGGCCTCGCAATGGAGGCGAACGAGGACACCTTCAGCAATGGCGACTGGATCGAAGAGGGTATGCCCCTGGAGGTGATGAATCAGGCTGAGACCCGCGGCAGCGGCGGCTCCAATCACTATTCGGAGGGCCCGGAGCCTGAGCCGGAGCCGGAGCAGGATCGCTCCTGCTGGATTTGCTTAGCCACCGACGAGGACAATCAGATGGCCGTGTGGCTGAAGCCGTGCAAGTGCCGCGGCACCACCAAGTGGGTGCACCAGAGCTGCCTGTACCGCTGGATCGACGAGAAGCAGAATGGCAATCACCGTCGCCCCGTCGTCTGCCAGCAGTGCCAGACGGAGTACATCATTCAGTTTCCCAAAATGAACAAAATAGCCACTGCCCTGGAGTGGCTGGACAATGCAGTGCCCCGGGTGTGTCCCTGTCTGGCCGCCGGCGCATTTTTCGGCTGTGTTTATTGGACGGCGCTCACCTATGGCGCCTTTACAGTTGTACAGGTAAGATCAGGTATCGATATTTATCGGGGGGATTTTTAATTTGTATATTTTGAGCCGAAAATGTAGCCATTATTTTTTCTTATTATTTCATTGTCAAAATTGTCAAAAATTGGTCAAAATTTAGAAATCGAGTTTTGAATGCAGAAATGTTCTCCATTTAAAACCAAGAAGAAAAAACCAAACCAGACTGAAATCGGCTGAGTTTACGCCAAGTTACGATAAAAAAACCACAGAAAAGTTCGCGATTTTTAAGCCCAAAAAAAATTAAAGGGGTCACATCGTCAAAATTCTCAAAAATTTACCAAAAAATTATAAACCTAGTTTTAAATGCAGACATGTTCTCCATTAAAAACCAAGAAGAAAAAACCAAACCAGACTGAAATCGGTTGAGTTTACGCGAAGTTACGATCAAAAACCACTGAAGAAGTTCGCGATTTTTGAGCCGAAAATGTAGCCATTTTTTCCTCATCATTTCATCGTCAAAATTGTAAAAAGTTGGTCCAAAATTAGAAATCGAGTAATTTGTATATAAAAATATTTCGCTCAATACCATATTAAAAATATCGTAAACCCTTGTTCTACGTTCTATATAATATTAAAAATATCTTTAATATCACAAAGGCATATTGGAAAGTTGTGTTTAATTGATTAACCTTGTTATTTGATTTAATTGTTTCGATATGTGAAACAGAATATGGATTTATCGCACAAACACATAATGCAACTCTATATTTTGTATATTTATATCGAATTTCTCTACAGTTATCTATAAATCGTTTTAGCTCTAAACGATCTTTTGCAGTTTAGTTCTTAAACATGAAAGTATCTCCAAGATATTAGAGCTTAAATTCTTTTGTAAGGCTTTAATATATTTACTCTACATTTAATGCATACCTCACCTTTTCCCACTCTTTCTGTCATCCCCAGATTGTGGGCCAGGAGCGTGGCATAGAGATCATTGTGGACTGGAGTCCCTATTCGTTTGTAATCCTGCCTGCCATACCGACGGCTCTGATCTTCACCCGCCTCATCCGCTGGGAGAATCTCGTCCTGCGGGCCATGCGCAGCAAGTACAACATTCTGCGGAAGCTGCCCCTCTTGCATTGGATCGGCGAACCGGAAGTGGAGGACACTGGCGACACTGGCGACACTGGCGACAGCGGCGAGGGTTTGCCACCCATCGAGGTTAACCCCTTCGCGGATCCCCCCAACATCTATCGCCTTTTCTGCGGTGCCTTGCTCCTGCCCACCATTGCCACGGTGGTGGGGAGTCTGTTCTTCCAGCGATACGAGGATCCCCTGCAACGCACCCTCCTGGGCGGCGTCACCTACATCGTGGCCAAGGGCCTGCTGAAGATCTATCTCCGCCAGAAGCTGTACATCCGCAACCGGCGGCGTCGCATCCTCGACTACACCGATGAGAATGTGCGCGACCACATGGGCGGCGAGATTAGGGAGGCGCCGGCCCAGGATCAGAACCGCAGTAACCGTGCTGACGCCGGTTTTGCTGAGAGTTTTGGAGAATTGGAAACGGACAATGGCATTGCCCCGCCGGATGGGAATCAGCAGGCAGCAGGAGCAGCCAGTGGCCAGCCGAGCCGCGAATATTACAGTGTTTCAATCGCACAAGCAGATGCTTAGCTTTCCATGGGAATATGCTCTTCTAAAGTTTCTTAAATTTTTTGGGAACCCACAAAACTAAATTCATCAAAATGCGATATAAAAATACCAAAGGAAGCACAATTATATATATATTTATATATATATTTGGATACAAGTCATGGAAAACAAGCGGGAAGACAAAACGATTAGCTTGTTGCTCATTTTATGGAAGTAACTTTACTTTCAAATCAAGTTTATACTTATAGAAAAATGTTTCAAGGTGTCGAATTCGAAAATAATGCAGTATTCCGCTGGATCAGGAGATTTAACCAACCTGCAGTGCTTCAGGAATATAATAAATTAATTGTGTTTTTGCTACGTTTATTTCTAAATTTACACAGTACACAATAAAAGGAATGGAATGGAGGAATGGAGGAATGGAATAATAGGAATTCGGGGAATTAAAAAATTTTTTTTTTTAATTTATGTATTTATATTAAGGGAGAAGACGTTCAGTATAACAGAATGGGAACGAAAATTACGGAAGCTTTCATAAATAAATATTTTAAATATTTCTTCAAAATTTCGATATAAAATCCCTACATCTTTATAATTGCTTCCTCTATTTTATTCCATTTGCTTAAAGGCCTTCCTGCAGGACTCTAAATAAAATGTAGAAAAATTACAAACTAGTTAACAATTGTAGATTATATTTTTAATATTTAAACAATAATGTTTATGGCACCTAAAGTTCTCAATAAATTAAATATATATGTGTTATAATCTAGATTTTGTAAAGCAGCTTAAGTCCCTAAGATCCAAGCCATATTTTTTGCTTTCTCTAGACCAACAGTAGGCCTTGACTTTGCTGTGGGGCCTTCGAATTTGTCAGTCCTGGGCGTGGGTAGTATTATCACACAGCTCGTTCAACGTTTCGGTCGACACAAACTCAAAAGTCAAGCTGAGACATCTCGTTCGTAAATCCAAAAAAAAGTAAAAGTAAAATTTTCCTCTGTCTCGGTGCGTATTTCATAATTTCCGATTAGATATTTTTGCATGTTCCGTTGCTCTTTGGATCCAAGCCTCACATAGAAATTATCCATCAAAGCGCAGAGCCATCACGGAGATCTGAAAGCAACATAAAAACTTGAAAGGAACCATCAAGATCCGCTGAAGTGTTTTATATTGCTTTTATTTGAACTATAAATAGTACCCTAGTCTGGACCAAGCCAAGGAGGTTCCAGAGTCCAAGTCTAAGCCTTACCTCTGGTGGCAGTGTCATTGCAAGGAGTCGCTTTCAGGATGTCGGACAACACGGCTGTGACCGCTGTGCTCAATGTGGTGCTTTGCGGCGCCACTGGCTTTGGTTTCGCGAAGATCGCACCCTCGGAGCATCCGTATGCCTTTAGTGCCTGCATCCTTGGGTTCTGCCATGGCCTCTTTGGCCTGGTCAATGCCTTTGTGGGGAATGAGCATGCGACGAGAGTGCATGAGGTGACCACTGGGATCATGGACATCATACCCCTGCCGCTGGTCAATGTGGATCTCTATTTGGGTGGGGAGAGCAACAATATTGCCTTGGCCCATGGGGTCTTCCTGCTGCCGCTGGGCGTGAGCGTGCTGCTGAACACGATCAGGGGCGAGGGCAGTGAAGTTGAGGAGTTTGGAACTCTGGAGACCCTGAAGATCCTCACCGTGCTGGGCAACATCACCTCGCTGGCCTTCCTGGCGATCAACGAGGGTAGCTGGAAGCTGGGCGGCATGGCCATTCTTGCCTTCACGGCCAAGTTCGGGGCCGACTTCACCGAGGAGAAAATAGTGGAGGGCAGCGCCATGTTCGTTACCTATCTCAGCTGGTCGGGTTTCTATATCCTTGCCGCCCTGGCCGTATCGGGAGAGAAGTAATTTTATGGCAGTTTCCGCATTTCCAAGGACCAAAATTGTTCGATTTTGAATTATTTCCAACCCATTTGATGGACCCTAATGGACCTTGGACGAGCAGAGAGTGTTGAATAAATATTTGGAGCTGAAAAATTATGTTAAATTCAATGTGTTTATATTTGCGCACAAGAAAACAAAAAAGCATGGATTGACCCACCTAATAAACTGTTTTTGAACTCATTTAATTAATTAATTAATTTATATTTAAGCAGGTTTTTAGCGTAAAGTTAAATATTTTAGGTTTTTTTGGCAAACGTTTCTTTCTCTTTAAAGTCAAGGTCAAGGAGCCAAGAGCCTCTTAATAAATATATTAATTTAATTGTATTTATATATATAAACAGAATAAATAATTTAATTTTCCATTGAAATTGATTACTAATATAATATTAATTGTGTAAAAACATTTTAAGTTGTTACCGATTTTTAAGCTTCATATAAATAATTGGTTTTTGGCTTAGTTAATTTAGTTTTTTTTTTAATTTGTTGCGTATACTTAATTTTCTGGGACTCAGCGGAAAAGTATGCCACGAATTGACACTTCCGCTTGTTTCTTATTAATTAAGCCCAAAAGATGCACTATTATTTGGCCTGACAATTTGGTAATTTTGGCGTTTTATTATTAATTGCATAGTTTCGCGGTGCACAAGAGTTAAAAGTTTGCACCAAAGTTATTCCTTCCTCAGCTGCCATCGTGCGACTGCTGCGTGGACTCGAGCAGTTGATGAATTTATACTGGAAATGTCAAGATGCATTTCTGCTATGCGTATAAGTGAGAAACCCCAGAGAGGTTCATTCAAATGTTCATAACATGACTCAGAAAAAGAGTATTAAGCAATGTCACACATTTTTATAATTTTTGATTATTTATAATTTGTTGAAATTGTAAAAATTTGACAAAATTTAGAAATGTAGTTTTAAATGCACAAATGTTCTCCAAACCAAACCAGACTGAAATCTGTTGAGTTTAGGCCGAGTTACGATCAAAAAACCATTGAAGAAGTTCGCGATTTCTGAGGAAATGAAAAAAAAAAAAAATGAAAGGGGTTACATCGTCAAAATTCTCAAAAATTGGACAAGAATTTATAAATTGAGTTTTAAATGCAGAAATGTTCTCCTTTTAAAACTAGGAAGAAAAAACCAAACCGGACTGAAATCTGTTGAGTTTAGGCCGAGTTACGATCAAAAAACCATTGAAGAAGTTCGCGATTTCTGAGGAAATTTTTTTTACAAAAAAATGAAAGGGGTTACATCGTCAAAATTCTCAAAAATTGGACAAGAAATTATAAATTGAGTTTTAAATGCAGAAATGTTCTCCTTTTAAAACTAGGAAGAAAAAACCAAACCGGACTGAAATCTGTTGAGTTTAGGCCGAGTTACGATCAAAAAACCATTGAAGAAGTTCGCGATTTCTGAGGAAATGAAAAAAAAAATGAAAGGGGTTACATCGTCAAAATTCTCAAAAATTGGTCAAGAAATTATAAATTGAGTTTTAAATGCAGAAATGTTCTCCTTTTAAAACTAGGAAGAAAAAACCAAACCGGACTGAAATCTGTTGAGTTTAGGCCGAGTTACGATCAAAAAACCATTGAAGAAGTTCGCGATTTCTGAGGAAATTTTTTTTACAAAAAAATGAAAGGGGTTACATCGTCAAAATTCTCAAAAATTGGACAAGAAATTATAAATTGAGTTTTAAATGCAGAAATGTTCTCCTTTTAAAACTAGGAAGAAAAAACCAAACCAGACTGAAATCTGTTGAGTTTAGGCCGAGTTACGATCAAAAAACCACAGAAGAAGTTCGCGATTTCTGAGGAAATGAAAAAAAAAATGAAAGGGGTTACATCGTCAAAATTCTCAAAAATTGGTCAAGAAATTATAAATTGAGTTTTAAATGCAGAAAAAAAAAACCAAACCAGAGTGAAATCGGTTGAGTTTAAGCAAAGTTACGATCAAAAAACCACAGAAGAAGTTTTCGTTTTTTGAGCCAATAAAAGTGACCCAATTATCGTCAAAATTGTCGAAAATAATTGAGAAAATGTGAGCATTTTAAAGGCTTGTAAATAATTATTTATAAAACATGTTTTAAACAATTTTTATTGTTAAATATTTGGGATAAATCCTAGATCAAACTGTTTTTGTAACATATTGTAAAAGTTTTTTTGTTGGCAACTTCTTCTGAGAAATGCATTGTTTTATAAGATTCGATTAAACAATTATCAAGTTTTCTTTGCAAATAATTAAGAAACTTACTGTGTTTTATAAGCTCTTACTCTAAAATTTACTACCTTAAATTAAATTTACACACATTTTATAAAACCTTTTACTGGTAGGTGCATGAGAAATTCATTGTATTTTATCATCTAACCGTTTTTAGGAAATTTTTAAACCATATTTGTTAAGAAAATCTTTAAAGAAAATGGGATTTTCAACTCACTTTCAAATAGAAACTTCAAGATCAGACTCTCTTTTATTGTTAATACAGATAGCTTTAGCATTAATTGTTACTAATTTAATTGTTATGGCACTGCACTCCCCTCGAATCGATCGACCTGAGGGCATTAAGTAACCTAAATCGCATTGGACACGCCCAGGGGTTTTGTGGCCCCCTCCTCCTCATAAAAACCCCTTCAAAAACCCCCCAAAAAAACCCCTCCCAAAAATAAAGAGTACAGAGAAAACCCTCACTGCTGACAATAAGAACTAATAAATTTTAAGACCTAATGTCAACAAATCGGCGGTAAGTAGGGGCACGCACAATTCGAAAAGTGAAGCTTGGCTACCAGAGGGCGTCCCCGCCCCCTCCTCAAAAGCGTGCTCAATGAGCATGACAGTCACAAAAAAAAAAAAAAACAGAAGAAAAACCAAAAACAAAAGATATAAAACAAAATTGTTGGACAATTTTTTTTGGGCCGTGTCTTGTGTCTTGTTCATTGTTATTTTTATGACTTAGTGCCAGTGGGTTTTCAGCTTGTTTGTATTTTTGTACCTTTTTCTTGTTGTAGTTTTTTTTTTTTTGGGGTGGGGTTCCGATTTTGAGCCCAAGTTACGTGCTAATTTCTGGCTGACGAAACCGAAACCGAAACCGAAACTGAAACTGAAATCGAAGCCCAGCCCCAGAACTGGTTGTTACACAAAATATTGGATTTTTGTCTGTTATCGCTGGTAATTGGCTGGCATTGTCCATCGATCCGCGGATCTTTGTCTGTTTTTCTTTAGCTTTTCCCCAAGTTCCAAGTCGTGGCATTGGCCGGGTATTAGAGATCAGGGACTTGTACTTCAGGGAGCGGGATCGGTACTTGTACTTTGTGACCCGAGATCACATCCGGTTTGGGAAAAGATCTTAAAGAGTTGGTAGCTCTCAAGAATGGAAGAGTTTAGAGCTTTGGAAAATTCAAAAAAATTTATTACAAATGATTAAGAAATGCTAATGAAATTATTATAATTAAATAGGTCTTGTGGGTTAACTCTTTTCCTCCTTTTGATTTTATATTTGTGTTAATATTTACAGACAGAAGACACACAAAAATTGTATTACATTCCTAAAGGCAGTTGCCTTTACTATTATTTTTTTTATAAACTTCATACAAATTGTTTTTGCGATTTTTGTTAGGAAAATTGTGTTCATAAGCCTGCGGCAAATAATGTTTTAAACATTAAATACTTGAGCAAAATGATGTGTTTAATAAAGCTTAAACAAAAGCTAAGCCGGATTTCATCCGGTTTTGGAAAAGAATCCCAATAGGTGGGATATCTTAAAATTTAAAGAAAATATTCTTAAAAATGAATTGAATATTATCAAAATTAGGTATTAAAGTTGGTGTCCAGTGAGTAAATTCTTTTCCCTTTTCTGAGTCTAGGTAGTTTTCTAGTTGACTTTCAGCTGAATGGCCATTCAGTGTTTGAATGTTGAATGTCGTTGTTGTCATGCGGAGTGAAGGATGAGTTCCAGTAAGTTGATTGGTTTTTGTGTGCTCAATATATATGCAGATCGATCGATCGATTGCCGGCTGCTCTGGGGGAAATTAGATTTATTACACCGGGCGATGATTAAGGGAATTTGCGGCAAGTGGCAAGTGGCACTCTAGATCTAGATGAGCCCGTGCGGCGGCCTCTTCGGCGACTGCGCATGCCTCGAAGCACTTGCAGAAAATATTGCAAATCGCATTGATTTTTGAAGAAGAATGTAGAAATTTTGCAATATCAATTACAAGTTTTTATTACTGTCGATAATAGATATGTTTCCAAATCATAAAGAAGTTTATCTTGTTCGATATTCTCTTTTATATTATATTTTATATTAAAATAAATTTAATATTTATATTCTATTATATTAAAAATCTAATTTTATTAAAAGCAAAGATATTGACTCTATTTTATGGAACCCAATCTTTTTCTTACATTTCAAATTGATGATTATATTATGATGATCAATTATCAGGTTAAAAATTCCAATAAATATATACATATATTTTAATATATTTCAAAAAATTACCTGCTAATTATCCTATAGAAAATGTTACCATATTTTAACATTTTTAATATGGAAAAAGAACGTATATTTTATTGAAAAATACATAATGGTATTATTATATTGATATTTTTAAGATGAAAGCCCCTACCATCTTCATTTGTATCCGAAGCTGAGTAATTTCTAGACTTTGTTGGAGGTTCTACTGCATATTTAAATATTTTTAATTTAGAATAAAATGTAATAAATGCTTAATATTAATTTTACAATTTTGTAGGATCTTTTTCTAGCTATCAAATAATTTTTTCCATAAGATGCGTAAAGTTTATATTTAAAATGGGTACCTTTAAAAGATATATTTTTCTTTATTTTGAAGTGACTTTACATATTTCCATAAATTTGTAATTTAAAATAATAAATTAATTAAATGAAAATTTAAAAGCTTCATAAAGCAACGAGAAATTAGTTCTTTGCTTGTGTAAATATTCTCACCGTGGCTCAGTGTCCCTGTAAGCCTAAAGCCCAGCATCGATGGCTTTCAATCCGAACCCGAATCAGCCTCAGACATCGGCCATGTTAATCTACAGCTATTGCCAATGCCATTGTTATTGTTATTGTTATTGTTATTACCAAAGTCCAAACAGGCGGCGGGGATGATTAATCGCTTTTTGGCAGTGTAATTGCTTGGAGTGGCGCAGCTCCTCTATAGCTCCATGGTTCCTCCATGGCTCCTCCTCAGCTCCACTCGTCCACTCGTCCACTCGTCCACTCGGTGATATACGACGCAGTCTCGCTGGTCGCATTTATATTTATAGGTCTGCCCCCCAGATGATATCGATGACCAGGCCGTTTCGAAATCGGAAAACAAAATATCCCCCATCCTCGATCCGGGTTCTTATCACACCTGCTACAGGTATTCCGGCTGTCAACGCACTTTTACTGGGGTTATCTATATAATAGAGATTCCATATCATAGGTGCCTGTAAATAAAATAAAATATAAGGAAATGTGTATTGTTGTGGGGATATTTTTAACACGCATTTTAAATGGCTATTTTTAAGGCTTATGAAAATTGTCTGTGCGGAATACTAAAGAATATTCTTCTTCACAATAAAAATACTACCTTTTTTCTTTTAAAAATAATTTCTCTTTTTATTCTATTGAATAATCTATATATAGGTAATATAGAATATTTATTTATTGTAAAACACTTTTCTTATTAGTTATACTTTTTGAATATTCCTTTATATTTAAATGCAATGATTTGAACCGTTTCATTATCCTATTTAAATATTTAATACAAGGGTTTAATGTTTCAAACAACATAAAGTATTAAAAATGGTATATTAAATAAATGATAAGCTTTTATAGTGCCATTGTATTTACTACAATAATAAACTAAGCTTTTCTTTTTGCTTTTTAATTAATTTAATTAATTATTTAATTAATTCATAGACTCCAAATTAATTTTCTAAGCAAATAGGGCTTAAGGTACCTCTGAAAGTAGCTGCGGAGTGTCACTAATAATTTTTCTTAATAAATTTCATTCAAGTCATTTGAGTAATGATAATGGTATTCCCTTTATAGAGAAGTTATGGACAGATTTTATGAATGGAATTGCCCCATCGGTGCTGTCATTTCATCAGAGGGGCAAACCCCATTTATCTGTCGGTTATCTTGGTATTCCAACACTTCCTAACCGAAATACTTTTCTGAAATTTTCCACCTTTGGTCTTATCTGGTAACAGCTATATATTTATGTCTGTATGCTCCAGTTGAATTGAAGAAGTAATTTACTTTGGAGCTTGCATTCCGATTTGGATCCCAATTTCCATTTGTGATGATGATGAATAGAAATAAATAAATATAAAATATAAATTATATATATATATGAAAAGCTGAAAAAATTAATTACTGGCAGTGCTCGCCACTTAAAGATACTTCCTCGCCCTGTTTAAATTAGTGTTTTTAGTTTTATTGTGTGTGTCCACGCTTTGCAGTTACTTAATAATGCATATCACCTGGAGCCCAAGGAGGCAGGGGCAATTAAATATTTTATTTGTGCCATCGATTTGGCCGCCTTTACGAACTTCGGTCGATAGTTGGGCCTTAACAGTTGGGAACTCTTTTTTGTTTTACTTTTTGCTTCTTTTTTTGTGAGACTGCACGGGAAAAAATAATACAATAATTGTTTAACAAAGAAAACATCAAAATCTTGCTATAATTTAACAAATTCGTTAAATTTTTTTATAGGTGCAATATATAAAAAATGTATCTTACTTTCATATAGAAAATGTTATAAACCTTATTATATTGAAATATCGAATTTATCGCAGAAATGCATACTCGAATATGTTTCGAACTCTAACCGTTTATATTGGCTAATAGCTTTTGATATTTTAATATAAATGTAGTTTTACAGAACATTTAATTCACTTAATTCTCCATTTTGAAAATTCCGATATTATCCGAAAATTATCGATATTACCTACTATCCCTAACTGGTAAGCATTGAAAATGTGATACCTAGAGATGACAAAGCTTCGATTATTTACAGATTATAATCGACTTTATTTAATTATCGATGTTGCTAATTATTAACTATTTAGCACGAAATATCAGTAAATTATCGATAAGCTTTGAAAATGTGATACCTAGAGATGACAAAGCTTCGATTATTTACTGCACATTATCGGTTTTAGTTTATTTCGAATAACTTTCACCTCATAAACTCATTTTTAGGTACCCCGAAATAAGGAAATTCCCCTATATTTATACCAGAATTTGCCTACACAATTTTCGCTTAGTGTACATACACTTACATATATATTTTATAGGCCGCCCGAGGGGGAAATCGGTCCAGGTACACTACGTACGTGGTATTAGCATTAGCATTCAGCGGGCATTCAGGTTTCGCTAGAGCGAGACGGCAGCCAAGGCGAAGAATGCCGGAGAATGCCACCCCCCGTCCTCAGCAGTCTCCCCCCCCCCCAGGGGAGACCCTGCACCCCAATCTCCCCTGGCCATGGTAACAAGCTCTTGGTATGCGAATGCTGGAACTTTTGGAATTAGAATGTAAAGTGAAAGGAGTTCTACAGGTTAATGCCATGCCAAAAGTCTTCCATCTCCGTCTTCTGTTTCTTCTGGATGGGATTCTTCTGCCGCCGCCGAAGCTTCTCCATTCTTCGGAGGAAAAGAAACACATAGTTCTTCGGCGACGTTTTAATGAATGAGGAATGACTGCATGAAAATTACCTCGGCACGATATGTTTTTTTTTTTTTGAAAAAAGAAACAAGAACTGAACAAAAAATAAAAACAGCATTGAAGAGAGGCAGATAGATGCATGGCGAAAGAGATGGCCTGCGGAGAGACCTGACTCTGCAAATATTATTCATTACGGTAAAGGTAAAGGTAAAGGTAAAGGCAAAGGTAGATGTAAACCAAGCAAATTAACGCCACCCGGCGAAAAGCCAGACAAAGACTCCCCCCAAAAGGTAATCCTCTCAAAGGGAAAATATATATTCATTTCAGGTGGAATAAAGGTACTTCCCATTAAAACCAGTAGTATATCCTAGAAGTATTTCAATTTGTAATAAAATTTTAATACATAATAATAATACATAATTTGTATATAATTTGTATATATTATATTTTATATATAATTTTATATTTTTGTAACTTAATTTGTGAATTATCATTCCCAATAAAAAGATTTCAACTTGTATGATGTTTGAAGAGGTTTTTTCAAATGAAAACAACCAATGAGTGGGAGTGGGAGTGTAATGTGGATTAATATAAATATATAATTATTTTTAACACAAAATATACAAATAGAAACGAAAAGACAGAAAACAGAAATATGAGCAAGAGTTATTAAAAGATTGATTAATTATTTTACTAATTAATGATGTAATTTCTAATTGGACTTATGATAAATATATGTATAACCAGATATTTTACATTTCTTAAGCTAATTGCAACAAATACCTTAATATATGTAAAATATTTGCAATGCTATTTTAATAATATTAATAATAAATAGTAATCTTTTAATAATAAGCAAATGAAAATTAGGAAACGGCACACAAAATAGTTCAAAAATCTTTAAAGTCGACTTTCTTAGTATTATTTTCTTATTTTATAGTTTTTTTCTAATTACAAATACCCAAAATTTATAATGTTAAATAAATAATACAATTAAAAGTTATATTAATAAGTAAATCATAAGAAAAGAAAAACCAGACACCGTTTTTCAAAATCAACAAACATTTAATATTTATATTTTTATAAAGAATAGGCGGAACAAATCTTTTATAATCTACAAACATTTAATATTTATGTTTAAGAGAGAAAGGCCAATCAATCTACAAATGAATGTATTAAAATGAATATTGAATATTAAATATAATACTTACTTTCAGAAGTTATTTTAGAGTTTCTCCTATTTTCAACGACCTTACATTTTTTATGTTGTATTAATAAAACAAATAAATGTTATAATTATTTAAAAAAATAACAATTAAATAAGCTGAAAACCTGCCTTAATTTAAATGCAAAAATATCATTAAACATAAAGTGTAGCCTCCCCTGTGGCTAGAATCCCCATAATACAAGCCTATTTAATCCCACACTTTCCACTATTTTCCTCTATTTTCCTCTATTTTCCACTAAAAGAGCCGTTTTTACAGCAATTTGTAGACAGTTGGATTTGGATGGGGCTATGGCCAGGCATCGGATCATATGGAATCCTGTGGCCAGAGGAGCGCGGCGACGAGCTGCGGAAGCAGATTATTAACACCGAAATAGTTTTTCGTGTAGGATTAGTGGGAAATATTTTTAGGAGACAGCCAGACGGACTGACAGACAGAACCGAAACGAACCGAACCGAACCGAACCGGAGGAGGAGGTGGCCAGAGAGTGGGCGGAATTGGATGGATGATGGGTGGACGAGGCGCAGAGAGATGTGATGAAGATGTCGCCTGACAACCGGGCGGCGAGCACACGGCAACAGCGACCCCCCCTCACACCTTCAAGGCACTGAGAAAAAGCAAATCTATTATTTGTAAAATTAATTCTCAAAGTTACAGCAACATCCTTGAACTTTGTAGCATTTTTAAGTTGAATAACATTTGTGGAATTTTTTGTAAGACCTATATTTTAAATTTTATATATATATATATTTTCTTTTCTTCCTTTTAACAAGTTTTCTTCGAGTGCATGTCTCTTAGCCAGCGTTTCTTCCGCATGTCTGAGTCTATTTTTAAGGCAACTAATCGCCCAGAACGCTGACAACGTCGCCAAAGGCCGCCAACGCAGTCGCAGTCAATTTTCCATTTCCCATTTTCCATTTTCCACTCTCCATTTTACATTCTTTTCAGTAACCATCTCCCATTTTTCCCATTTTTCCCACTTTCCCATCCGATCTTCAGCCGTTGTTGTTGTCTCGCTGCCATGGGCCGCACATAAATTAATTGACATTTATGGAGACGATTTTCCATCTCCGGGGGGAAATTCCTGTAGGCAAAAAGGAAAAGCTAAGCCAACATTGCCCCAAGTTTATTTTTACACTTGCATGGAATTTTCTATTTGTCAGCGGCGACATCTCATAGATACGCTGCGCGCGCTCTTAGTTTTTCCCCACAAATTTTCCCCAAAAATCGTCTGTTTTATTTTTATACAGCCGAAAACGGGGGTTCTTTTTTGATTTTTCTTTTTCTTTTTTGTTTTTTTTTTATGCTGTTGTTGTGTCTTTTCTTTATATTTAAAATATGTCTCGATGGCGCCTTTTTCCATACACTGGTCAACAGGGCTGTCAGGTAATAAATTAGCAGGGATTATTTCAAGAGTTTATTGCTGTTAATTTTTATTCATTTAAAATGTTTAAATGTACAAGCCCTCCTGATTCTTTGGCTTTTCTTGCTGTTGTTGAAGAAAATTCATGTATTTTATATTCGAATATGTAAATTGCAAATTTTAAAACACAGTTAAAACGAAGTAACTATTAAATTATATTAAGTGAAATGTTTTTATTTTATTATTCATTTATTTGCATATTTGGTTTTTTTAGTAGTTCCTAAGAAATTAACTTACTTTTCTTTTTGTAAATTAAAATTATATTTTTAAAATATAATTAATATGCATTAAACAATTAATTATTATTATTTACACATCATTTTAATTTCATTACTTGTGTATTTATTTATTTATTTGCTTGACTCTTTCGGCTTTAGAAGTGCTTATTTTTGTAGTTAAATATAAATTCATTATAATTAATTTAAAATTACGTTTTTTAAATACAATTTAAATAAATTTAACCATTTTTGAAAATGACCTACAGCGCTTTAATTGTATTATTTATTTATTTATGTGCTTGATCCTATCGGTTTAAAAATTAATTTATTTTTTGTAGTTTATAAAAATTAACGCATTTTGGTTTTTGTAAATAAAAATTATATTTTTTAAAGTATAATTTAAATGAATGAACTATTTAATGAAATATATTTATACCGTTTCCTGGAAGATTATTTCTTGTAATATTTGTTGTATAATAATAAAGAAAAAACTCACGTTATTAAACATACATTTTAAAATTTACTTTATTTCTAAATGAACTTAGTTATTTCAGAGTTCTTGCAAATTTCAAACCCCCTGAAATTTATTTTTCGCGAATTCCTCAGATACCAAACCCGGCTGTTCAGTGCCTCGCATTAAACAGTGGCACTCGCTTTGCTATGCCTGGCACTTAATTATGGTCCCGCCCCCTTTTCTTTCAGCCTCACCTCCGCCCTCATTCCGTTTTCTTTTCTTAATTTTTGTTTCCCCCTTTTTTTGTGTCAAATGTATTATTTAATAATTGCAAGCGTTGAGCATTTTCACTGGAAAAACTCGGTTCCAGGCGACGTGACTTCCGTTGCCATGCGAAAAACTCACTCCTCACAGAAAAACGGTGAGGAGGGGCTGGAAAATGCGGTGCATGGTGGGGAGGGGGTGTGACTGGGGGGGGGGGGGGGGGGGGGGGGGGGTAGGGGCTTACTGTCAACAGGATATGTCTGCTGTGTTGTCGTCGTCGGTTTGCTGATGGCATAATTAATGCCTTGCTGTGACAAGCACTGCAAGTGCGCTACCCAGTCACAAAATATCGAAATGTTATCGAAATAGGCATCGATTCTATGGTTTTTCTATAATTTAATATAAATTAGGTATGACTATATAGTTAAGATAAGTTTAAATAAATAAACAGGTCATATTTCATTATTTTTTAAACGATTCTTTAAGATAATGTTGAAAGTTTAGATTCAATATCGATAAATATTGCAAACTAAAAAATATCCTCACGAAATATTAAATATTAAAATATAATTAAGTATTTTAGTTAAGTCAAACAGTAATAATTTAAATTGAAAAAAATTACTTATTATTCTTTTAATAAATTCTTTACCTAAAGATATAATTTATCGATAATTAGTGTGTTATTAAGAACACTGTCATCCCAATCGTATACCGGCACCTGCCCCGCCCACTTTTCCTGTCTGTCTTTTTCCGAGCCCCACTCGGCATTTTTGAAGTTTTTCATATTAACACACGCTTTTCCGGTTTTCCGGCTGGCGCTTTCCATTTTTTTGAAAAGAAAAATGCAGCTTTGATTGACAGCAACCGAGTGCTGTCTGCGGTGAGCTGTGGAGTTGTGACAGAGGCGGGGAAATTGTGGGTAGAACGCCCACATTTTGGCATATGCCAAGCGGTGACTTCCAGGTTTCCAGCAATTTTTTACAAGAATTTTCCACCCTCCCCCTACCGCCTCTCTTTGATATTCAAGTTGGGCAATCAGCTGCAGGCGCGAGATCAAAGCGGAGGAGAGAGATGACGATGCAGTGATATGGGCACGAGGTGACTTGGACACTTTCTGCCGGTTTTGAGAAGTTTTCTGGAAATTGTTTTCGGAATTTCTTAAATTTCTTGAGTTTGCTAGAATTTTTCGAAATATTTTTGGGGTGAGAAAAAGCAAGGGAAATTGAGGTTTTAAATGTTTAATTCCAAATCATTGAAAATACATGTATTGCATAAATTAATTTAAAATGGGGTCATTTTGTGTTTATAAGTAGGTTTAATTTATTTATAAGAAGTATTTCCTTTGCCAATTAAAAGAACTGTAATTTTGAGAATATTTGTAAAGTGTGTTTTCTTTTAAACAATATTTTTTTTATGTCTGTCAAAAATGTTTTCCACTCTACGCTTTTCCACGATCCTTCCTGGCCAAGCCCCTTAACTTGTATTGAAATATTTTCCGCGGGAGTGGAAATCGAAATGAAAGGAGGTGGAATTGCAAAAGGAGGAGGAGCGGTCACCCACAAAATATATCTAGAGGGGACTGCCGAAAGTGAAATACTTGGGCCAGCCTGGAAAAGCACTGCGAATAATAAACATATTTTAGCATTTTCCTGATACCGATTACCGTGATAATCGTTTCAAAAACCAGTTTTACCCGCCCGTTCCCGTTCCGTTCCCCTGCGTTCCGTGCCATTTCGTTCCGTTTTGCGGCCAGACAAAGTGTCTGCAGCAATGCGGATGCTGGGGAACGAGCGAGACGGCCTCTGGTGGGCGAAAAGAGACGGGCATATAGACGCCGCTCTATGAATGGAAGTAAAAAAAAAGCACTGGCTGCAGCTCAAATTCAAACTCAGGCGATGGAAAAAATCACAAGAGAGCCGAGGCCGAAGGCTGAATGCACTGGGAGAAATTAAAGGTCACAATTTTAGTTTAAAAATTGAGATTTAAAAAGAAAGACACAAGATGTCTACAGAGTTGTATTCTCCGAAAAATGTATATCAAGTTTGTGATAATGATAACTGACTATTGTAAGGGGATATCGTTGATTTGTCAGTTCTATTTGTAAAGCTAGATGGTCACACTGATTAAATATGCTCACAGCTTTAATTGAACTTGGGGACAAAATAGGAAAGGAAACAAATGTAAAAACTTATATATATATTAATCAAATAATTAATTAATCAGCCTGCGATAAATGAATAATTATTATCTAAATTATTATTGGCAGCTAAATTTTTCACCTGGAATGGTCACACTTACTTGGGCTTGGTACAGTCTCACTGATACCAAGCAGAAATCATAATCAAAAGTTTACTTACAACACTTTTATCCAAATATTATGTGTGTTAATGTGTAATAAATATAACTCAGTTTTTAAATATCTTTAAAAATATTCTTTTATTTTTTTCTCTGCCTAAAGCCGGTCTTAGTTGAATATTTTGTACGTAGGCAGCGATTGAGGATCGCAGACAAATAACGCCATGAATTGCCATGGCTCCAGCTTGCTATTGTTGTTGCAGCTGTAGTTTTTCCGTTGTTTTTCCACCTTTTGTGTTTTTCCTATTTCTTTTTTTCTTTTCTGTATTTTTCTTTTATGTTTTTTCTTTATTTTTTTGCATCAGATGAGTTAATTGGCCGCTTTGGCCCAAAGGGAAATGGCAAGAGCTTAGCTTTGCTGGCAAAACTTGTCGCTGCCTTGCCTCTTGCAACAAAAATGCAGCAGCAACATTGTTACATTGCCGATGTAGTTGTTGTTGCTGCAGCAGCAGCAGCAGCAGCAGCAACAGCAACAACAACTGCAGCAACTCGTAACCCACTGACACAGTTTTGATTGAATTGAATGCAATGGAATTGAGCTGAGTTGAGTTCGTTTGTGCAAGTTGAGTCGGTTCTGTTTCCTTTGTGATCCCCGAAAACCGATCGGAACCGATTCGATCGGGTTTTCAAGTATATAGCTTTGATGGCAGACAGTGCAAAGAGCAAATGTAATAGCGTAATAGCTATTAGAATTCTTGGTTTCTGGCCCAAGGAATGTGTGTTGCTGGAAGACTATCAATTATTTTGCGAAATATCAACGTCTATTATTAGTCGAAAATTAATAAAAAATTTTAAATAAAATTAAAATGTATATAACACTCAATTGGTATACTATATAATTCTCTCTTTTATTTATTACCTTCACCTGCATTTGTAATAAAAAGAATTAAAACCAAATAAATAAAATCAAATTTATTGAATTAAATAGAATTATTGAAGATCCCAGAAGCCGGTACTTGTAATAAAATATATAACGTTTAGTATATAATACTCAACTGAATTTAATAAAATATAAACAATAAATATAAAGAAACTGAAATTTTATTGGATTGTAAAAGTTCAGTTTATTTGTCATTAAATCTTTTCATCATTTTTAATTATCTCCTCCTGGCAGTATATACATATATTTTTACAACTCTTTTTTGTCTCCAAAATAATATTAAAACCTTGCTATAATTTAAACTTTATTTAAACTAAACACCCAACTTTTGTTTAACAATTTTTTCCGCCCCATTTCCCAGCAGCTAACCAGAATTATATACACTCATACCATGTACTATATATACATCATTTATCTGGCCAAAACTTCCCTGTCCCTGAGTGCGATAATTTAATTAAGCCAACATGACTATTCACAAAGAGGTAATTGCTAAATTACCGTCAACAACAATGCGCCGAATGACAAATGCAATGGAAAATGATTTCAATAATAGCCAAAGTACAACAACATCAAAAGGGTAAACACAGCCACATTCTTTAGTTTTTCTTTTTTGAAAATTAGTTGTTTGCATGCAATTGCATTGATCGTAAATCAGAGAGCGTATCAAACCAAAGTGCATTAAAAACACGACTGGTAGTGTTTTTTATTATTTTAGTTTTTTGTTTTTCTTGCTATGTGGCAGCGTTTTTCCTCTCTGGCGCCGTTTGGGTTTTCATTCATGAAATGGTTGAAAAATGCATGCAGAGCTGGAAATGCCCTTAAATATTTATGGAATACTAGTTAAATATGTAAATATGAAAGAAATATTTATAAACTAGTCAAAATATAATAAATTATTATAAAAAGCTGATGATTTTATTACTTGAAGAGTCTTTTATAAAGACTATGATTTTCGTATTCACATATTACAAAAAAAAATAAAAAGCTTTTGGAAAATTATTTAAGATATTTGGATTTTGTATTAAAATTTAAGAAATTTATTTGTTAAGATTTAATGAGAATTAATTCAAGTTTTTAATAATAATTTAATGTCAAGTATGTGATATTTGATAAATAAATAAAATATGTATGTTGACATCGGTTTCATTATTATATATTATATGTACTTATTTATTTTTTATTTATATTGATTATTTATATATTTATTTACTATTCATTTTATATCTTTAATATTTCTCTTCAAATTTTTAAACACTTTTTATAATTGATTAATTTTAAAGATAGTTAAATGATATTTTTCACATAACAACAAATAATTTTGTAAAATTTGTGTACTAAATTATTAGTCCTCAATAATTTTTCAATTAAAATAAGCTATATTTTTAATGTATTTTTTATTTAAAAATAGCACCTTAGAACATTAATAAAATCTATAAAACCCTGAGCAAATATTCTGCAAAAATTAAGGCTCTAAAAAATGTTGTTATTAATATTTAATGCCTTTAAAGCTATATGTTAATATATAATTATTACAGAAGTGTATTAAAAAGTGATGATAGTAACGCCGGAAGTGACGTAACGACAGCGCAGTAGGACCGTGCGAGTGAGAGGAACTGAGGGAGGGCAAAAGAGACGGAGCTAGACGCGCGCCGCAGATTTAACGCACCGCTGACTTTGAGGTTTGTGGCCAAAGTCTTTCGTTTTATTTTAGTCTTCTTTTTTTTTGTTCGTTTCCATTCCTGACCTCGTGCTGCATTTTCAACGGGTCTTTTTTTTGCACAGCTTTTCAGCGGGAGTGCTGAAAATTCCAGGGGCTTTGGGGGGGCCCAGGGAACTATTCAATTGTCAACTGCATGCAAATCTCAGGTGAGAGCGAGAAGACCTGCCTTGTTAGGAGCCACGAAATATATATATTTGCTTCAGAATTATTGGAAAAATTAAAGAAAAATATAACGAAAAATATCAAAATATATAAAATAATTGATATATATATTAAATCTTTCAGAAAGCAAAATAAGTTCTTCATTAAGACTAAGCACAGTTTTGATTACTTTATCAATCAGAATTAACCAAATAATACAAAACAAATCGATATGCGTACAGCTGTGTTTTTATAGAAAAATATCGCAAAGTAACCAAAGGTAGTTTAAAAAAAAGGTATTGAATTACAGCTAAAGAAATATCCCATTAATAAACAGAATTTTTATCAGTTTATCGATATATTCATTATTATCGATTTATTTTACGAATCTAGAATTCTTTCATTATGATGAATTAATCAATAATTAGATAAAACAAAAAAGAGCATAGATTCTTTCAATTTGGTAAAGTTCAATTAATATTTTTTAAAATAAAATATTAAATATTAAAAAATTATCGACATTTCTGTGCCATCTCTAGTCGGGCCTGGTCTCCGCCTGGTTTCTTGGTGGAATTTCTCGTTTTATTGCCTTTTTCTTCTGGTTTTGGCGTAATTCGTGATGTAATTGAGGGGCGAAGAGGGTCGCTCCGTCGTCGTCGTCGTCGTCCATTGAGCAAAGTGGCCAAATGTCACTTGGCTTTGACACATTGCCAATGAATTGCCAACTGCAGACAAAATCGCAATATGCCAAGGCGAATTCGCGGAAAGAAGCCAATTAGGAAAATGCGGCTGAGTTTATGACTGGGAAATTTTAAGCAGAAAATTGTGCACTAACTTAATTGAAATTTATTTATGTAATATAAATATTTAAAATTATTAGTCGATAATATAACGTAACATTTTTTCCAATTTGTGTTAGTTAATAATAATTAAACTTTTGAAAACCAAATCAAAATAAATATGTCTTGTGACAATTATTTTCGTCTTTCTAGTTTTGATAGAAAAACTTAAAATATATGCTTTCCCTAAATCGATATTTGACGAAACGATTTAGTTAAAAAATCAAGAACTAGGTATAAAAAAACAGATTATTTTATGTTTATTTCATGTTAGTTCGATAAGGTTAAAAAGTCTGCGTATAAAATTAAAAAAAATTTAAACAAATAATTTTTGTTCACCTGTTGTTATTATGAAATCCCTAGTAAAATTTTGAAAAAATTAGTTACCTTTTTTTTCTATTAAAGATTTTCCTAGATTGATTCGGCTACTGATGCTAATCAAGAATATGTACATATGTATAAAGGGTTTATAGGGTCGCAAATTTAGTTTAATATTTTAATAAAAACCCCAATGAAATATTTTATATTTGCTTAAATATATCAATTTTTTTTGTATTATTATTTACATCATTACATACTCTTTAATTATATATTTTTTGAATTAAATTGTTCCATACAAATTTTCCCAACTAAAGACCCGCAAAAACAAAACAAAAGCAAGTGTTGCAGCAACATATTTGAGTGCCAAAACCAATCAACTCAAACTCTCTCAGCCTCTCAACCTCTCAGCTTCTCACCGCCACAAAGCACTCAAGAGAGTAAAGAGGGGGAGAGAAAGAGACTAAAAGCCGGCACGTAGAAAAGCTTAACCGGCAAAATGCGCACGAGAGCAGCGTTCTTTGGCATTTGACTCGGTAAACAGCGAGGGAGAGCGGTGCGAGCTTTCCTAGTTTCACAATTGGCGCCAAGCTAAAGTCTCGAAATATCTTTTCTTTTTTGTTTCCTTTTTTTTTGTTTTATTTTTTTTTCAGCTTGGGCAAGGGCAGTGTTTATTTATTTATTAAAATGTATACTAAAATCTGCGCAGTTTTGTTACTAGAAATGACTGTGCACTTGCACTTTTTTGTGCAATTGCGCTTTTGCTAATTATAATTGAAAGCTCTTCGAGTTTCACAATTTAACGCCAAAATCTAGAAGCCTCTTTTTAATATTATTTAAAATTCTTTGTGCTTGATATTTATTTTTTTATACTTTTTTAGAATTTGTTTCTTCAATTGATTTATATAAATATTTGCACGAGGAACCAATTAAATAAAGTTTGAATTTATTATAATTATTATTAGTTTTCTTTCTTTCTTAACAATTTTTTAAATATTTACGCTTTACCCAGGTCAAAATGCTTGCGCAATAAATTATAAATAATTCAAAAACAAGTAGAATAACAGTTTTAAACATTTTTAAAGAATTTAACTTGCTTTTATCGCTAGTAAGTTGTTAATTAAAAATTAATAGTTATAAGTACACATTAAAACAATAACTTCATGAACAATTTATAGGCAAATTTAATACATATTACTTTATACCTTCTTTTTTTTCTAAATATTCTTTTTATATATAAATGTATTTTATTTTTGATGACGAATTCTAGACATTTTCTTGTTTCCATTAATTAACGAGCGCTGAATCTTGGACTGTCTGTGCTGGTGCCTTCGGCGGGGGCGTCGCCTGCGAATTTTCCCGCCGCTTTTCCACCCGCCTTTCCATTCGCTTTTCCAGTCTTTTCACTGTGTACGTGAGTGAAAGGAAAAGTGGCTGCCATACGGCGTTAACACCGTGTTGCCAACATTATGGCCCCCCAAAAAGACCAAAAACAGAAAAGCAACAACGGAAAATGAGCGAAGAAAATGGGAAAAACTCTAAGGAGACCCGACCCAGACAAATTAAATTGCTGCGGCGACCCAAAAACAATAAAAAAAAATAATTTAAAAACTAGATAGAGATCTATTGATTTTCTGGCTTTGCAAATATTTATGTTACATGCCGGATAATGAAAAAAGATTCCCTCCGGCAGGAGGCTTTCCTTGGAATGATTTATTGCAATATTTGCTGATTAAAACTGCCGACTCTTAGCCCCTAGTTGTCTGTCTTTTCCGCCTCTTCATATGTTTTCTACTATCGAGGAGTCGGCCAAAGAAGGCAAAATTCCCACAGTACATTCTACTGGGATTTTTTAAATCACAAAACTATAGTTTCGCTATTTTAAACACAATTTTTAAGTGTTTAATTTTATGTAAACAACAAGAAACACAATTTTATGCGTTAACTCTGAACATGTACTATATTTTTAAATGTACAGTAATTTTAAAAATAACGTCTCTATAAGTACATAAATTTTATGCTGAAAAATAGCTGAGCATATATTTAATATTTATGAATATTTTGAACTACTAATTATCAAGGAGAAATTTAATTTGATTTATTATTTAAATATAAAATAATAAATAAAAGAATTGTATACTAGTATTAAATAATAATAATAAATTAATAAATAAATTAATATATATAATAATATTAATAATAAATTTAAAAATTCAATGAATACTTTTTGTTTATTAATTAAATTAATACCTAAGGTAACTGAAAGGTTTTTGTTTATGTGATATTAATAGTTTTAAATGTTAAAATTTTCTAATATACCAACAAATAATTTTGTTTATTAATTAAATTAATACCTAAGGTAACTGAAAGGTTTTTGTTTATGTGATATTAATAGTTTTAAATGTTAAAATTTTCTAATATACCAACAAATAATTTTAAAAAAATATATAATAATTATATAAAATTTCTGGTTTTAATTTTATTAATTTGTTTATTAATGAATTTTCCGTCCTAAGATGATTTTATGTGATATTAATAGAATTTCTCATATTCAAATATGGCAAAAAATGATTCATAAGAATATACAATAATGATATAAAAGTTTTATTTTATTGAAAAATATTTAAAACTAATTAAACAATTTACACTTTTATTTTATTTCCTTATAAGATCATAAAAAAATTATAAAACTCCTTAACGGCATTCGAGGTGCTTTCAATGATTATAATTAATTTCCCTGACCTTTTGTATTATTTCTTTAAATATGTAATAGAGTATTGTAATGACTTTAAGATCTGTATTTCGGAATTAGATACTTGTATCTCATAGTTGTGGCCCCGCCGCACCGCCAAAGATACTTATTCTCGCACTCACACGTGCTGCTGCTGCACGCCCAGTTGGCACTATAAAATGCGAATAATTAAGGTATATATATATTTTTGAGTGGCGATTAATGCGAATTGCGAATAAAACCCAGCTTAGAGGGGGGCAGGGGCCAGGGGCCAGGGGGCAGGCCGGAGGGAGGAGGGAGGAGCCGGCGAAGAGCCGTCGAGTGCAAAAAACGTTGCCAGGGAAGAAGCTCGCCGGCGAGCGGTCATAATCAGCAGCATACATAAATTACACAGACAAATGCACACCAGACGGCGCACACTGCACATATGTTCATAAATATATATATTCTACATACACTATATATATATTTATATACATATATATATGTACATTCATTATCGTGCATTTGAAATTCGAGATTTCGCCGCATGCTTTTTTCGCTGATTTACTTATTTTTACTTTTTCGTTTCACTTATTTGCCTTGCCTGCCGGTTCAACTTCCGTCCCCGAACTTTGGCGACTGCAGTTAAAATGTTTTTTATTATTATTTGTATTGTAGATTTTATTTCATTTTATTTTATTTGATATTTTGTAGCACAGACAAAAAAAAAAAATGTTCCCCCCATTCATATGTTATGCTCGTAAATAAAAAAACCACACTAAAGTTGGTCCAAAAAAAGCGCCAATAACACAAATGTTTGCACAGTATTTGTCCTCGTAAAAAGTCGCTTATGACGTACAAATTTTGCACACTCGCAACACACAGATTTTGCCCTTGGCCCTCAGCCTGAGCTAAAGATTATGGATGCTTTGCTTAATGGGATTGGAATGGGGATTATGTGTGACACCCGCAAAGTTCCGGGATCGAACAGTGGAGTAATTTAGGAGACCTCTCCTATAAGTACATATAAGTATACATATCCTACAGATTTTTACATTTTTAGAGAGCTATTCATGTATTCAAAACTAGTATAAAGTATTTAATACAATAATAGTTTAATAGATCAAAGTAATAAGTAGGTATCTTATAACCTGTATAACCACATTTCAACACAACGAAGTACAGGTTTTTTATATCCTTAAGAAGTAAAGATCTATTGGATTTGTGCATTTTATTACTTGCTAAAATATAAAATATAATAATATCAATAATAATATACACAACGTAAGTGTTTATACCCGGTAATGCCACCTTAACGGGGGCACCTAGTTTAGGGGGCCGAAAATCAGGCGTTTTTCAGGATTTTTTTTAACAGGTAAGAATTAATCAGAGCTTGGTAAAATTTAATGAATATTTTTATTGTACTTTCAACTACATATACTAATTTTTTTGAGTCATTTTCGCCGGAAATAAAGGAGATGTGCGCAGCCAAAGTCTCAGCCGGAGTTTAAAACCTTTTGTTGAGCGAATGAAATTATTTAGCAAAAGATTTTCAAAGAGCTGTCAAAATACTTAATATATGTAAGAAATTATTTAATACAGTTAATAAAATATTAATAATCTAAAGGAAAATATTTAATATTATTAATAAAATATTTAATATCTATAGGAAAATATTTAATATAATAATATTTATAATTTTGATGATTAAATTATACCCTGTAATGCCACCTTATAGGGCTCTAAATAGTACACTCTTGCTGAGTGATAGTCGCAATATGAAAATACCTAGTATTCAGATAAGATTACAGATCCGGTGAGATAAAGTTTTCTTCAGAGATAGAAAAACTTATACAGCAGAGTGATGAGTAAGTGGGTAAATAATAAAGTAGCAGTAGGTAGATTATTTTCACCGGGTGAGGGTTTCCAAGAGGTAATCACAAGGGAAATGTTTTGGAATTGGAATTAAGAGCTCATAATTCATATTTGAATCTAGTTACAATACGAAATTAAAAGAGGGAAAAAAACTAAAAATTAAGAGAGTCAATTTAATCCCTCAGGAATATATTAAAACTTTGCTTTAAGTTACTTTTAGGGAAAGTAACTATCAGCATTAGAGACTTGCTATCTGAGGAAAAACACTTTTAACTTCCAAGACCTGACAGGCAACCGTCTTTTAATTACTTGGATGTTAAAACCAGGAATTGTAAGCACACATGTGAGAGATTTTAATTCAGTAAGGAATTTATAATATAATAATATTTTTATAATTACTGCAGTGGCATTGCTATATTTTATGTTTGTTATCCCACAGAACCTTCATACGTAATATGTATTTATTATAAATAAAGCATTATACTTCCGGTAACTTCGATTTCAATTGAACCCTGGTGTTATCTCTTAATTGGGGCTAAGTCAGAAGAACATACATACATTCATATATTCTGCATTATAGAGCCTTGTTCTGGGGTAGCCTGATAACATTTCGCAAAATATACACCGACTGCCCGGGCACAATTCAAGCGAATGAATCTGCATGATCTCATTTCGTGGGGAGGCAGTAAAAATAAAGCATTGCCATATCGGCACCATTACCGATTTCCTATAACTCATGCTAAAAATATATATACATATATATGCATATGTAGAGAGAGAGAGAAAATGCTGGTTTCTGGGAAACAACTCTTTTTGCATTCGCTATGGTCGTCTGTTCGGGTTTCCTGCTCATTATTATTGTTCTACAATAGTAAACAATATACGATATGTGGTATATATACTTGTGCGAATCGACTTACTATCGATAGACGATAACGATCGCTGACACTTGATACTCGCGGTCCGATTTTTGTTTACGTTGTTAGTGCTGTGCGAGGCGCCTTTATTGCAGTTCCTAGTAATGTTATTATTATTATTATATCTTGGCCGCCGCCACTTTGTTTATATATATTTTGTTTTGTTTTATTTTGGTTTCTGTTTTTTTTTCTGTGCTGTTTTCTATTTCTATTTGCAGCGTTTGTTTAGCATTTTTACGTAATTTCATTTCGCCTTCTATTTTGCAGTTGTTGTCGCCCTGCACTTTGTCACCTTGTCTCTATCTGTCTCTGTTTATTTTATATATTTTTTTAGACATTGTTTTTGTTGTGTTTTGTTTCTTTTTTTTCTGTGTGCATTTGGCAAATTAGCTGCGTCGCTGCCGGCGTCTACGCTGTAAAATGTCAACACACATGAGCTGCAGTTATCGTAAATTTCTGTTTGTTTTTCTTGCCACCCATTGATTTTGGGGCAGCATGGGCCATGGACAAATCGGAATTAATATAAAAATCAATTCGAATGTAATTAAAATATATGTATGTTCAATGTTTAAACTGTGTCATTTTGTGTTGATTTAAGATACAAGCTTTCCAACATTTTTGGTTAAAAAGAAATATTTATATTTTAACATACGTATGCTGTATTTTATTTGTATTTTGAAAATAATTAATTATTTTGGTATGCCTCTTTAATTAAATAAATTTTTAATGTGACTTAAAAAATATTAAACCATTTTAATTTGTTTTAATTTTGCACCTAAAAACATTACCAATTTGTCTAAAAATATTCTGCATTATCTTTAAATATATTTATTTTGTAAATTTGGATTTTGAAGTAAAGAAAATAATGTGTTTTAAAAAATATATAGAGGTGTGTTTTTAGTTCCTAAAAATGTGTTATGTGTGTAAACAATCAGTAAAAATATATAACTAATTTGTATTTAATTTTACTGTTTTTCCTTTTATTTATTTATTATATTTATTATTTATTGTATAAAATAAATATATTTCAAATATTACATTTCAACAAAATCAGGGGTATGGCTTAGTCGGTTCGATTTCAGTTGCTCATCTACCGCCATTACGAAGTTTTCCACGGGGATACAATACCCTAAACGATGTTAGGGTATCTCATTACGGACCACGGCTCATTACTGCACAAGTTTCCCTTTGTATTTCTTTTTGTTTCACTGTCGTCGTCGTCGTCGCTTAATCAGCACTCAAAATGTGGGAACCACAGTGGAGCCTTCCCCAACGCCGGGGCCCTGGCCCTGCAGCCCCCACCCCACCCCATAGTCTCCATAGTCTCCTCCTCCCCCCTGTACGGCTCGCCAAAAACAAATTCTGCGCAAAAAACGGCAGCACCTTGCCCGCCAATTTTCTCACAGCGGAGCGCAACAGTTGACACCGCAAGGCGCCTATTGGGTGGTGCTTTTCATCACCCCTGGGGGAGCACTGGAAGAAAAAATGGGGGGAGAAAATGTGGGTGACAACAAAATGAAAGATAGGGTACAAAAAGGGGGTAATGGGGCCGCAACATAAGTAAGAAAGCAGGCGAAGAAAGCGCATTTAACAGCAACATTTTTCTAGAATTAAAAATTATTTTAAATTATAATATTAGGGCTTAAAAAAAACATACAGTTACAAAAATACCAACAATTATTGTCTTATAGTTAGGAGAAACAATAATAGAATAATAGGGGTAAATAGGTTCATAACATCAATAAAGAAGTAGACGGAAAAGGACATTTTTCAGATTCATGGAAATTATTAAAGATAATTTTTTCTTTGCTTGAAAATGATTTTAAATTATAAATAAGTTATATATTTAAATATACAAAGCAAAAGAAAAATTTTTTATTTTCGGTTTTCTAGTTTAAAAATGTTATTAAAATATAAATCAGGACTTACAAAAATAACAGATATACAAACTGCTTACATTTTTCGTAATATAATATTATATTATAAGATATTTAATATTAAATTATATTATATTATTATATTAGGTACTTCATTGTAAATATATAATTATGTATTAAAATCAATGAAATCATTCAATTAAATATTTTAGAAACATTTTTTCTGCCTGAAAATTGTTTTAAAATATAAGTCAGGTTATAAAATATGTATATACAAATATAAAAGTTATTTATTAAAGTACCCCAAATTCGAAATTAATAATAAAATAGATTAATAATAAAATAAAAAAATCATATACAATTTTAATTATAAATTAATTATGCAAATATTAGCAACAAAAAAGCCTAGAAAGCAAAAGAAATATGTAATATGTTTTGACTGACCATTAAACTAGTATTTTACTTGTGATTTTTTATTTTTAGTAATTTATAATTTGGTAATTTTTAAAAAAGTAATATGAAATTGATATTTTCTCCCCGTGTACCCCAGTGATAAGGACTGTGAGAGAGCAGAACAGCCGCTCTCTTCGGCGCTCTGCCGCCTTGGCATCTGTTAATTAGCCATGCACGTGGCTTTTATGGAGCTTTGGCTTGGCGCCTGCTCTCATTCTAGCCCCCCCTTTTGGCACGCCCTTTCGCACCCCCATTAACCCCCGACAGCCGGCGAGTGCGGTCTCCGTTGCAGTCGCAGTCGCAGTCGCAGTTTACAGTTACGGCGATAAGCTGCAAGTGGCAGGTACGGGGCGCCTAATAATCGCATTTTACTTGCACTTTACTTCAGTTTTCCTTCTATTTTCGATTATTTTTCATTATATTTTCCATTCTTCTGTCGTCTAGTATTATTTAGTGCTCGTATGTGAACCCCATATGCAAATGCAAGTGCGAGTGCACATGGAAAATGCGAAATGGCGCTCTATGCATATGCATTGTGCATAATATGCTCGCCTAATCGCATGCAAATGGGGCTGGGAAGGCTTTTCAGGCAATAAAATGCATATGTAATGGTGCACTGTAATTAGTACGGGGTTTTTAGGTTTACAAATATTTTAAACCAATTTGTCTAAACAATTTTTAGTCATTTATTTGAGGCTATTGAAAGTAATTGATATTTAACTTAATCTATTTTATATTTAACACTTTCTCTACTTTTCAGACAATAAAATACACGTGTAATGGTACGCGGTAATTATATTTTTATTTTGCTATATATTTTAGTTTTTATCTATTTTGTTTAACTTTTTATTCAAATTTCAGGCATTTATTCATATGAAATCAAAAATACTTACTATTTATCTTCATTTTCTAGATATTTAAGACCTTATTCTGCTTTACAGGTATTAATTTTCATCTGTAATGAAGCGATGTTATTAATTCGATTATTTTAAGTTTAAAAATATATTTAATACTACATTTTTTTATGTATTTATCTGCAACCGAAAGTACTTACCATTTACCTTAATTTTTTTTAAATACAAACACTTTCTCTGCATTAAATCATATTAAAATACTTCGATATTTATATCTTTTTAGTTTTATAGTTAATTATAATAATCAAAATAATCCCAATTGTTGTAAAGAGAAAATGGAAAAATCTTGACTAAAACCCCTCAAATATATTTCCGCAATGCTGCAATTTTTTCTTAACTTTTTCCATATAGGAAAACAATTTTGCACTTGCTAATTGCTGAGGCCTTTGTCGCTGCACTCACTGCTGCTGCTGTTTGCTGTAACTCTTTTATCTCTAGGCCAGCTACAACACAAACATTAGCATTAACAAAGTCAAGTTCATAATTTCAATTTTCAAGGTTTTTGGTAAACACATTTTTCCTCAACGAAACAAAACGAAACAGCGAAAAAACAATGTAAACATTGCCTAGAAAAATAACGCAAAAAAAGTGCGCAAAAAAATGCAAAGAAATAAAAAATAGGAAAAGTATTGAGGGATCGCGGAGAAAGGGTGACGAGAAAGCCAGCGCCGAGCTGTGTTTGTGTTTTATTTCGACTTCTCTTATTTTCTGCTGCTTTTTTTTTCCGCCGGCTCACCATTCTCCACCCGTTTGTTTTGCTTTGGCCTTTTGTTTACCAGTGTTTTTTATGGCGGGCCAATAATTGGCCCTGCACCTACACAGTGACTCTCCGATAACAGCGATCGATTGGCGCCGAGGTTGTTTCCGATTAAAAACTAATTTCTAAGTATATCTGATCGCAGTCAAGTGCCTAAAGTAGCATTTAGTAATTTGCTTAAAATTAAAAAGATTATACAAAATGGTAGTAGGTATTTATAAATATGAATACTGCTCTGACTTATCGTTATTTTCCACCATCACTAATAGTAATCCCCTCTTTTTCCTATTTCCTACCATCTCTAGAAGGTCTTCTACCAACCCTAATAGGACAAAATTAAATAAGTGTAGATAAATTCTCAATTATTTCTCATATTCTCAAATAATTAATAATTTAATTAAATAAAAAATTTCATTTTTGTCAAACTGTACGCTACTTTTGTCGATATATCCTATCGGACTTTATCTTTCGATATCGGTATCAAGAATTAAGTTGTAAAGGTTAATAATGTTATTTTAAACGTGTCTTAGGAATGCATAATTGGAATAAACTACAAACAAATCTTATAACATATTGAACCTAATTTCGATAATATCGATTTTTAAACTTTAAAACCGATATTTTCGATATTCTTCGATATACAGTTCCCCAAGATTTGCCATAAAATAATTGCCAACTAATAAATGATAGTTTCATCTGGTCCCGTGCACAATGCCAGTCACGTTACTAGCATTACTATAGAGGCGTGTGATATTTCTGTAGTTATTTATATCCATATCGCCGATGAGCGATCGTTGGTTGGTGATTTCCCCGCCGGGGTATTTCGTGGAAACCACTTTCCACCGATAGCTCTGGCGCCTGTCTTGCCAGGCGTCTTAATAATTGCGATAATTCTCAGAGCTACGAGCCCGCTTCAGGTGTGAATGGCAGGGCGGACTAGACTCTAGGTTTACTCACTGCATTCCGGGAATAGAATAAAAGTCACACACTTATAGGAAAGCTCTTTGAACTCTGGACATGTGAATATGCAAAAGTTGTATTTGATCGGGTCTAAAGATAGCTTTATCGGTAAATATATACATATAGTATATGTGCCCGGAACGATATGAATTCCCCTTAAACTCAGTCGAGCCATGGACATTGCATTGAGTGAGTAGTGTGAGTGCAGTGAATGAAATAAGGGGTAAATATTTACATTCAGGCGATGCTTACAAAATATTTGCACGTCTGTGTGGGAAACAGGGAATTGCCACTGTTCAGTATTACCCCCTGATTCTTAATTTTATATATTTTCATCAAAAAAAAAAAAAAAAAGGGAGTGCAGAGTTATTTATTTGAAAAAGGACTAGGAAGTGACGCAAGACACGTGTTCAGACTGATTAATAAATCAACAGTTGACCACATTGTGGTCATTATCTAATAGACTTTCAAGGGAATTTTCGTTTCAGTTTAAGCGTGGCAAGTTTAGTGATTTATTAGATATATAAAAATTAGACGTGGACTTGTTAAATGCATTTTAAATTAGTATAAACAAAAGTAATATAAAATACCTTTTAACTAGTAGGAGACTTTATTAAATCAGCATTAGATAGATTAGTAGATATCTACACGCAAAAAAATGTTAATTTCATCGTTTAAGTTCGAATATAAGTATAAAAGGTCCTTTTAAATTTTTGTTTCTATATATTATTCAATATATATATTTTTCCCTATATATAATTTTCTTGATATATTTGTTTCTATATTCTTCCCCCATATTTCATTACCACATTTGCCCTCATATTTATTTGGTTTCAGCTTTAAACAGACCTCGCTGACAGCTGGAAAATGCAAAATGCTAATGCCAGCGAGGTCAAGTGAGATTCCGTTTGGCATTAGATGCGAGGTGTTAAATCACTTCCCCGATCTGATCCCGAAATATCAGGCCGGAGGAGTCAAGGGTCAAGCATGTCTGGACTCTTCACCTCGCACACACGTTGCTGCAATTAATTTTAATTTTTTTTTTAATGACTAAGTGTCTTGGCTTCCTTTCCTCATTCTTCTTCAAATTCTAATTCAATTCGTGGGTTTTTTGTTCTATGCTTTTCATCTTTTTCTTTCTTTTTTTTTTTTGCAAAGTCTTCTCTTATCAAAATTAGGTCAAACTTGATGTAGGCACTTTTTGTTGATTAGTTACCGGTAGAAACAGAAAAAAAAATGTGTCCACAATTTATGGCCAGCACTTGTTGTTGTTGTTGCTGGGACACCGCCTACCCCCTGACTATTGGCTGCAGGGTGTCTTCGGGAGGGGGCTGTGGGGCCGCGACTCTTGAGTGATAAGAGCTCTTATCACCACGACGCTACAACGACAAAAAACGAAACAAATCAGTTCTCCTTGAGCGCTGCTCGAGTGGTTGCTGTGTGCTCACCTCTACACTGAGAGAATTAAAAATATATTACACTTGAAATTGTTTAAATATAAATTGTATATTTAATATAAACAAATACAATACAATAAAAGGAAATAAATAAATAAGTTCAAAATAATCGCATTTTAAATGTTTATGCATGTACATATGTGTATTTGCAAAAGCACCATAAAATTCCAACTACGAGTTTTGGGACAAATAAAAAAACTGTTGCAAATTTTAAAATATTACTACGCCTGAGGTTAGTCTTAAATTAAGACAAAATGAAGTTACTGTAAGGGTAAGAAACAAACTTAACAACAACAAAATCGCCTTAAAATTGATCAAAAATAGTATTCATGTAGGCTTTTATTGTAAGTGATTAAAAGTCAATTAAAAAAAGAAACTACTTAATATTTTAAATTGAAACTACAATTTTTATTAATAGAAACCAATGAAATCGGGGCATGCGAATACCTCAGATTTTTGTCAAAATCTCGTAAACGAACCTCTGCCCAAAATCGATATTGGCACAATAATTAATGCTAATCAAGCACGTTAAGTTTCATATTTCATAAAAATTATATAAAATCTTGGTGCATGTTTTTTGCAAGTTCGAATGTGTACGAATGTCGCTTTCGATATCAGAGAGTTATCCATATACAAAAATATTTCAATGAATGTAGAAGCTGAAACAACAAAAGCTTGTCTTGAGTATTAAGCAAATATTTATATTTTTATAATATACCATACATCGTATTCATTTTCAAAAATCATTTCTTTCAGTGTCCGACGGAACCCCCGCCCAGCATTTTTTGTGAATTTTTCTTTAGTTTTTTGTTTTTATTTTTGTTTTTTGTTCCTTAACATTGAATTCATGATAGTTTCTGTGTGCAGATAAAATATTTTTGCAATGCGCCTGCTAATTGAGATAAGAGGGCCCCGGGCCCCGGTATTATTTATAGGCTATACCAGTCACATGCCCCGGAATAATGAATCTTGATTGGTGATCATTTTCCGGGCATATAAATCTCGCCTTCAAGCCGGGGGGATTTTTCGGCCGACATAACTCTGGAGTTTTCCTCTCCAGCTGCTGTTGCTGCTGCTGCATTCTATTTTCATTAAATGATAACCTCAGGGAAGGTCACAAAGCCAGAAACTTCATGAAATAGTAAATATTCCTCATCAAGTTAATGTATTGTTTAGGTGGTGAAATATCAAACATTTGAGTACTTAATTATTGAAATTAAGTTCTGTGAAGAGTAAAGTAATTTATTTAATAATCCTGAACATGATTGATGGCTATACATAATCCAGACTAGTTTCTAGGAAAATATTTTGTGAGCATTTGGCTTATAGCAGTTCATAAATCATAATTAAAGTATAGAATTTGAGCTGCCAAAAGTCAAATCATAATATAAAACGTGATCTTGGCCAGGGTTAGGGGGAGACCTATTGAATAATATTGTTTATAATTGTTCAGGTGTTTATTATACATTGACTGAGAACAATAACTGTTGAACACACAGTTTTCCGTATTTGAAGAATTATTTAATTAACATTAGCTGCAATTTATTAGTATTTTTTAGCAAAACTTAGAGCTTAACAATATTATATTATAAAAATATAAAATATTACAGATACAGATATAGAAATATATATATTTAATATATAAATATATGTTTAGAAATTCAATTATTATTTTATTTTTATTTTCAAACATTTAGTAGAATATTAGCTTTGGCTTCACATTAGAAAGAATTTTTCTATGTTATTTATTTACTATCCCTAAAATACGCCTTAAAGTTAGCTATAAAAATATATCAAATATAAATCTTCAAATAATTCCCCTCTCAAAAGACTTTTTCAAACAAAAATATATATGCACTTTGTGAGCACCTTTCCCCTGGGGTTCATATTTAAAAGAATTCTTCGATTATAATTATATTTTTCTATAAAATAAAACAAATTTGTATCTCAAACAAAAGGAATCTTAAATATCTACAATATAAAACATTCTTCAAAAGACACCCAAGGATTCCATTACATTCATGTTTCGGGGAAATTCTACTAAGGACGGTCACCTCTCTCCAGTGCGTTAAATTCCTTTATATATTATCTCGATTCCCACGCACTAGTTGGCATAGAGATCCCCATACATGAATACATATGTACATACTTATATCGTCTCATATCCGGCAGTCAGCTGGCAATCTGCAGAAGTGTACTATATTTACGGCAGTCTATGGGTTGATACGGTTGCCAGGCCAACTATTTGACTGAAGTACTCTATAAATATGAATATGAACTGCGTACTGCGTACTGCGAACTGGCAACTACTGGTACTATTGCCCCCTTCGAATAGTGCCTCTTATCTGGCCACACGCTCCTCAGAAAGTCTTGCGACTTTCAACTGGACGCCAACGGTTGAATCATGGCTGCAAATAATTGTGAAATTCCTGCCAAAATGGTGTTTTAGTTCTCAAATACCTATATATATATATATATTTATATATATGATCAGTGTTAATCGCGTGCCTGGAGTGCTCGACTGCGACGCTAGTCGGCTGCCTGTCAAATTATCAGCTGTTTCCCATTAATTACATGCGCCACATTATCGCTCTCAATATACGAATCGAAATTTCCTAATTTGCTCGTTACTCATACGCACCGTTGCTGTGCCAAAAGGGTGCATAAAAAAAGTGCGTAGACTGAAGCTTGCCACTGATTAGGCTACGCACACAAAATCCACGCAAATAGAATTTATAAAACTAATCTAGAGAGTGTGTGTGCGGGGGGATGCGATGATGTGGTAGCTTGCGTAAATATTTCAAAGGCCTTCAACGACTGATAAGGGCGTCGGGCAGCTGATTATAATATAATTATAATTTTGGTCTTGGCAACCGCACTCACGCACAAGATGGGCCAACGTCATCGCTATCAGCCGGCTATCACTGGGGGCGGCGAACGTCTCCCCACCCAATGACGCCCTCCCCCTTTTCGTGGCAGCCACTGATAAGGGAGGGAGGGAGGAGAGTACATCATTCCACCGATCGTGGCAGAGGGATTTATCTTCTGGGGGTGCGGAGAGATATAGAAGTTCTATCTGGGAGATCCTGGCAAATACTCTTCCAAATTTCATCTAGTTCTTAACTTTTGTATATATAATTTCTTGGAAAGAATCATTGAGTATCAAAAATTACTTACAAGTCATTGACCTCTTCAAAAATGAAAATACCTAGGAAATCATTGATAATTTTTGCTTTAGAAATCATTATATTTTTTAAGTTCGTTTTTGAATTCGATTCATCTTAATTCAATTTGTTTTAGAAGGAAAATCCATATATTCATATATATATATATATCATATTTTATTTATTTTAATATGTGTATATTTCTATCAAATGTAAGTTACAAGTCATTGCCTTCTTCAATGATTAAAACTTGCTAGTCATTAAATTAAGTTATCTCTACGATCGTTATCAAAGCCACTGTAAACTAATTAATTAAGGATAAAATGCTGCCACTTGTCTTTCTTCATTGCGAATTTTTTAGGCGATAAATTATCTTATCCGGAAATTGTAAAAAAAAAGATTTGCTAAAGATAAATCTTATATCTTAAGACTCTTAAGTTAAGAGGTCAAGTTCAATAAAATATTAAACGAAATTAAGAAGTTGTTCTGTTCTAAAACTAAATAAAAATAAATAAAAACAAATAATAAGAAATAAAACAATAATTGCTTATAATATAAGGATTAAATATTTGAGTTAATAAATTAAACAAAACTAAACTACAAAATAAATAAGAAACATGCAGATAATTGTGGGTTTTAAGATGGTGCAAGATAATTATTACAAAGTTAAGCTAGGAGCTCAATATAAACCTTCTAGAAATCCAAAACAAAAAAAAAAGACCATAAAAACTTTGCTCCTTCATACATACATTTCTACATTTACATTACCAAATGAAACTATTTCCCAGATAATGGAATAGATAAGTCCCAAAAACTATTAATGATGCATCATGCTTAATCTTACAAAGAAAAAGAAACGAACGGAACTTATTTTTGGTAGTCTTCTTGCTGGAGTTAACTAGTGAATTTCCCAGTGAATAATTTTCGGCCAAGTGATAAGTGATAAGCCATTTGGCGCCACTTTAAGTGGACTGGCGGACGCAACGCTGACGCTGACAGTTTCGCTTTCGAGATCGCCGATTACAACATTCGAGATTCCAGAATTCGCCTTGAAACCGCCACTCGAGGGGCAATCCATTCGCGGTTATGGCTAATTGGCTTGCCAAAACCAACAGCTCCCACTCCACTTCCAATTTCCATTCCCAATCCGATTTCGATTTCGATTTCGATTTCGATTGCTATTCCGGTGGTAATGGGATCGCGACCTCTGGGCCCTCGGCGAAACATGTGTTTCCGCGGTATCTGTCACTGCTCTATGCATGGCATAAATCCCATTTGGTTCCTAATTGAAATCATCATCGGTTTTTCGGTTTCGGTTTTTTGGGGCTGGGGCTGGGCTATATACCCTTGACACGGGGTATTGTGAGTTTATTAAAGGATTTCGCAGCGTAAATTTATATTTATCGGGATGTATCGATTTTTATCGATATCTGATGCCATAGTGCAAATATTTATTGTTGTGTGGAAAAATGCTTTTTCCTGTGTCAGGTAGGTTGGGAACCCTTTCAATAGAAGCCAATACATTAATCGATATTTTAAATGTGCAATAAGTCTATATTAATCTAATAAGCGAAATTGAATAATCGAAAAATATCTGATCAATTTAATCGAAGAGAGAAGAAATATTGTACATATTTTATGTGATATACTTTGCAAATATCGATACTTAAACCTTTCTATCTTTATAGAATCAGAGACAAATAAATTTTTCGATACAATCGATTATTGAGATTTAAATTGTGAATGCGTTATTATTCTATATTTATAAGATCGATAAACCAATGCTAACAATACTTTCTATCTGTTGTACTTTTACTTTATATTAATACAGATAATCCCTAAAAAAAGAGTGTAAATATTTTCGGCTCTTTGTTGTTCCTAATTTCGGACAAAATTGAATTGCCGCAATCGAATGTCGAACGGATCGAAGCGAATCGAGTGGATCGTTATTCCACAATGCGATAATGGGCTCAGGCACAATTGCTATATGGATGATGATAAGGGATTCCGTCTGCCTGTCTGTTTATGTACACAAATATATAAATTTGTATAGATGTATTATAGCACCATCCGATCTCCGGTCATGTTTAGGTTTATATAGAATCACTGAAACGGGGTATCAATGAATCCTTTCTACACATCTTTTTTTGTATTATTCATTCATAATATAAATGCACATACGTTATAATAAATTTGATATGGATTATCACCTGTAAATATTTCGAAATATATTTCAAAGCTTATTAAAGGCTTATCAAGGAAGTTGTTCTTCTAAACTTGAATACATATTATAAATCTGATGTATAATACAAAATTTAATAACAATATCATACTTTTATTTATTGGAAAATTGTCTTTTAAATAAATTGAATGTTAAGTTTTAATGCTAATGTAATAGTTTATCTAAATTGTTACTTTAGAAAGCAATAGAAGTATTTAAAATATTATGTTTATTTATGTTTCAAAGATTTTATAGTTTAGGAAACCAAATTTTATTTAATTTCATAACCACTCTACTAATTATCAGACCAGAAAAAAATTTATATAATTTTCAAAGCCAAAGATATTTTATTTATGAATGCTTAAATAATATCTTGCAGATCCTTGGCTTCGTTTAACTTTATTTTCTATTTTTTCCCAGCTCTTAAAATAATTTTAAACCCTCAATGAATACTTGATAATTTTCAAGTTATTGGTGTTTATTTTAAAAATTTAATTTGTTATATTTATTCAAGTTTGAAAGATGTTTAAGGCTCAAAATCAATGTAATATATCGGATTCTTCACTTTGCCTTACTTTATTTTCTAATTTTCAATAAGGCCAAAATAATTCCCAACATTTTGGGTTGCCTATTTTTGATCCAAAAGATATTTGATTTATTAAAGTTTGGCTTTGAGGCTTTATTTTCTCCTTTGCTCTGCCCTAACAGAGACATTTTAAACTAGGAAAAAATTGTCAATTAATTTCTAGGGTATCATGCAGTCTTTTTAGTCTCACCTCCACCGAAGGGACATCTGTTTGCCGCTCCGGTTTCTCGTTTCGCAATCGGCGCCTGTCCTTATCAGCGGCGTTACGAGTCATTTGCATACACTCATCGTTTGTTGCTAATGCCAAACTCCTTTGCCGATCGCTGTTGTTCAGCAAATTACAGCAAATTACTATTGCCGTCGATTCGCGATTCGAGATTATGGCTGTGCGCTTAGCGACATTGCTCATACGCCCCATTTGCCGGCGAACACGATACCGTAACGCACTTTTCGCACAACACACAACACACACCCACCCACTCGGTCCGGCTGACACAGATTTCGACTTGGTCACCTCATCCTCATCATCATCATCATCATCAACGGGATCAATTTCGATTTGACGCACAAAAATCGGTGGAAAAAACATCAACAAACCCACCTATATCCTAAAGACAAAAGAGGAAATGGGAAGAAAAGTGAGGAAAAGCGAAGAAAACTCAGCGGGCGGCAGATGGAGAAGGAGAAGGAGAACGCGTGTGACCCAGTTTAATTTCTATAATCGCCTAGCACATATACCACTCGGTATATACACACTTATTTAGAGCCCATAAATAAGATTACTGATTACCGGCCGCCCGGTCGCCAGAACCGTAAGAAGTAGAAAAAAAAAACAAATGGAAAAGAAAATAAAATAAATATATATGTGTCGCCGTCTGCCTATGAAATTCAATAGCTCTAAGTGTGTGCTACCTATACCCTATATAGTACACAGTATCGCAAGTCTGGACCTTTGAGAAGAGATAAGTGATTTACGGCGGGTTTTGTGGGTTGTACTTTGGGGGGAAATGAAGTGTTATAATCGTATATTTTAAATATATTTAAAGGTATACAAGCAGAATTCATAAAAAAAATTATCCAAGCCCCTAAATTCCTGGAAAATTCCATAAATATGTGAAATGGAATTTCTTTAAACCTTATTTAAGCGTTCGAAAGTCCGTTTAAAAGTTATGCAAGAACCCTGAACGACTTCCAACTGGAAAAATCAGAATTTGCTATGCTAAACCGACTCGAAGGTTGAGGTAATTAAGTGACGTTTGCCGGATGAATGAAGCGGCGAATGATTGTGAATATCAATATGAGTGCAAATGAATGCGGGATCATGTACTCGTTACGCAAATGATGGCAGTTCTAGCTAAGTAATATTATTAGAAATATATAAAGAAATTTGAGAAATATAGAAAACAATTTTAATTCAACTTTTTGTTTCATTAGAAACCAACTAAACTTTAATTATAGCTATTCAATGAATAGTTTCAATTCAGATTAGTAATTATTCAAAACTGTAAACACCGGGGAAACACCCACTTGGTAAGTGCATTCCCCCTGGTAGATAACCCCTAATAAATGCATATTTGTTGCACTTTTTCTGCGGGTATTCATCTATGCCTTTTGTTTTGCCATTTGTCATTCGAATATCCATTCGAATAGTGGTCTGAATAGGCGAGTGATTGCGAAACGGCGAAACTGCAGTGACGTAAATTACCCTAAAGGCGCCGTTTTGCACAATTTGCATTATGCAAATTATGCGTAAAGTCCACTGATATCCCGGAGATGCCAGCAAAGTCCGGAGGGTTTTGAAAATCCCGAGAGTCCCTCAACCCGGTAACCTTAAAGCTATAAGGAACCCATAACCGCTGCTAAACAGCATTAGGAAAACATTTCCAACAATTGCATAATAATCTTTAGCGCCTTTTTGAATATTTCTAAAACCCGAGACGTTGCTAAGCGTAATGCCTTTTATGAATGCCCTTCTTTATGAAGGGAGTCTAAACTTATTTGTGATTGCAAATACTTGTTGTAAAAATGTATAGTAAACAAAAATTCGAATAATCAAAGTTTAAAGGCACAACTTATTAATTCTACAATAATATAATACAATACAATACAATACAAATATATACAATAATTCTGCTTTATTGCCATTATTTTATTAATATATTTCAGTTTATTAACACTAATTATTTCAAACTTGTTCCTCACAGTTCCCTGAAAAACCCAAGGACAAAGTCCTTTTAGCGCTTAAAAATCTCAATTAAATTCTAGTAAATATTTTTTTTTTAAATAACCAGAGTATTTAAGAAGGCGATCACCATTGTTGTACATTTTTTTTAGCTTTGTTTGAATGTTTATTTTTGCCGTAAAATGCAAAATGCGCGGCAAATGCGACGCTGCCCGCTGTCGACGCGACGTTGATGTCTCTGCTGGCGCTACGCTTCGCTTTTTTTGTAATTGTAATATAGTAAAGGTCTCGCACGTGTAATTGTTGCATTCACACACTGGCACATACACCCGCACACCCACACACCCACACAACCCACACACACCGCACACACAGACTGTGCCGGCAGTGAAAACTATTTTAAATGCTTTTGGCTTACAATGTTGCCGGTCGGAAACTGCGTAAAACATTTCTAATCGCACATGCCAGTGGCTCGTGCTGGCCTTTTCCGTGGAGGCGGGGAACGGGGGAACGGGGGGGGGGCGGAGGGCGGTGGGTGGTATGGGAGGGCTGATGTCGGCTACAATGATGGGTTGCCTCTGTTTACATCACACCGACATCAACGGCCGCGACGCGTGTGCAAATATTTTGGCGCAATTCAGACATGTGCGAATTTTATATATTTTTCATATTTAGAGCAAATTTTCGAAGAGGATTTTCTGGTGTGGAAATTGAAACTATAATAAAATTGAGTATACATTATTGTATAGTGCTTATAATTAATAGAGATTTAAGCAATAAGTAAATACATAAATAGAATAAAATGTAAACACACAATAAATATTTTAATTCAATAAAACCAAAGACTTCATTAGCTTCCTTCAAATGGGTAATTAATTGTTTGGTAATTGTACCTATATTTTTGTTTATTTACTTTTAAATATAAAAAACTTTATAAATCTTATTTTTTAATTCTCTTGTTGTTACTTATTTAAACATAAAAAACAAATATTATAAATAAATAATATAAACGTCTGTCTTGCAATTATTGAAAATATACTCCAGGTATTAAGTGCTTAAATTGTATTATTTAATATTTAACTCGTTTTGGTAACTTATTGAATTTTGGTATTTTACCAAAGAAGTATTATATTACAATTATTTAAATTTAATATTTATGTATCATAAATTATATTTTAAATTCAACTTTTAGCCTTATTGTGGAAGGCTTCTATAAATATCATTTAAGGGAGAAATTATAATAATATTAATAAAAAAAAATGGTAATTTTATTTGAACTTATTAAAACCCTACCTCCTATAAAATCAAATATATATTGTTTTTACTTCTTAAATATATTTCAATACATACTATATTTCTTTTACATTTATATAAGCATTTAAAAAACATTCTGAAGAATTGTTTTAAAGATCCTAACGTTTAACATTTAATATATTTTTGTTATTTATTTAGTTTACTTTTTTTTAATGAAATAAAGTATTAAATTAATATTTTTAGCAGGAAAAAATAAAAGAAAAGAAGGAGGTATAGCTTGTATTAATGATTATTTACACACAATTTAGTTCAAAAGCTAAATTGTGTAATTATAAATTTTAAAGTACTTGTTTTTTTATTGTAAAACCAGTATTTTAATAATTTGTAATGCTAATTATATTTAATAATTATACATTATTCATTTAAATAATAACCTAAGATAAGTGAAAATAATGAAAGGCAATAGACCTTGAAGAAAATTATTTTTGTAGTGTCAATTTTTAGGTGTATATACCTATAATAATTAAATAAATAATGTACAATAAATGGTAATAAAAATTAAATTAAAAATTATATATTAATAAAAATATAAAAACGCACTTTCAGGCCACATTCTCCATAACAATTTTAATTTATTGAGCCCCCAACGATTTCCGTCCGCTTCAATGCCAAAAATGACTTGTGGTTTATGCTGAAAGTATATATATGTATATATATATACATCATATATGAATACCATAAACCCTTCGCATCCTCTCATTTTCACATTTTCGGCCGGCGGATGGTATCATCATCATTTTTTATATTTTTGCCAACTGTCATTAGCTTCCTTCGGCCGTGTTATTTATCTGGCAAGAAGACCCAAAGCCCCAAAGTCTCAGATGCATAATTGCGTATTATCAGCGTTTTACATTGACATTCTGTGCATTTTTAATGACTTCTTCTTGGAGGAGACTAAGAGCCACAAAATAAAGAAATCGACTGTCTGAGCGACTGTCTGATGCATCAGACATGCCGAGACTCCTAATACAGAGAGAGAAAAACAAGGCAGGGAGGACGGTGGCTGGTGGCTGAAAGACAGGCTTAAGTATACATCATTGACATTTGACAGGCAGACCCACAGACGAAGAAGAGTCTTTGTTTTTTATTATTATTATTTTTTCGTACATTTTTTGTGTGTGCCCAAACACCCCCATTGCTTTAATTTTATGCAGCGTCAAGAAGTAAATTTGTATTTGTTCAATTTGTTTTATTTTCTGGCAACCCAACTCAAAGCGTTCATTTCGATGAGGGAACTTTTTTTCTCTTGATATATACACAAAAGTTTTGACAGATATTTTTGAAGTTTTAAGTGAGGGAAATGCAATGCCAAAGAACAAGCTGGCTTTATACATTTACTGCATATATAATACAATATGTATAAGGAAAATATCTATAAAATATCTTTAAGATTTATAAGAGTAATACCAAGCTCTTCGCTTCCCCTTGAAACCCGCAGCCGTTTGCCTTCCAATCAATATAGCAAAATCAAGAATAGACTTCCACTTTGGAATTTCCTGGAATTTTGCACTCTTAACTTCCGCCTCGCCGAAACACTTCCCAGAATCTCTGCGGAGATCTCTGGGTCTGGGGGCACTTGTAGGAATTAACTATATGTTGCCATGGGAATATACATATATTTGAATGGAGATCGGTTTGGGATGCTGTTCTTCCGACAAAGGCCATAAATAATCCGAATAATAGCGAGGAGATGTGTCACATCCTTGAATCGCCGCCGACAAAGCGAAATAAATCAAATCAAATGCGAAAATAATGGGCCAAAGATGTTATTAATATATCATATGTGCTAGAAGCCCCGCAGCCATTGTGTAACTAGAGCTATCCTCTTTGTTGGTCTAGAGTTTATTAAATCTGATTAATTGAACTAGAGGCCCTAGAGCTAAGCTTGTAATATAGAAATTATTTGATGGTTAAATGGGAAATATGCTTTGAGGGATGTTTGACTGGTTTAGGTTAATTATTTCCTGCCATCAGCTGAACCAGTTCTATTCTGCTTTTATTTCAATCAAAAGGTTAATAAAAAAATATAAATAAAAGTTATTTCGTCAAGCACATCAATTAAATCAATGAGAACAGCAGAACATCAAAGGAATATTCCGTGAGTTCCACTCAAGTTAATCTAGTCAACTTAAGTTTAATTTATTATGGAATGATATTTTTTATTAGCTTCTCAGTGCATTTGGATGCCATAAAGATGAGGGAATTAACTTATAAATAATAATTAACTATATATATTTTATAGACAATATTTATTTATTCTGGAATATTATTTGTTATTATTTATATTATTTGAATGTTATCCTAGCCTTAAGGGGGGGATTTTTTAAAGCACTAATTACAATGTAATTTTAAGATATTTCTTAATATAGTAATTATTATACTTATTACTTAAACACATTTATTAATTTATATTTATTTTATTCATTTATTTAAATATATTTTTTATATATATTAATTTTTTTCTATTACTTTATTATTATTTATTTTTCTTGTTCGACATTAAATTTATCTGCATAGCATTTCCATAAGAAAATGAGGAATTTGTGTAGCTTTTTCTGATCATTTAAGAACTTTAAGCCTCATTCCCATAATAAATTCATATTAATATACTAATATTAAGTAGGAAACTGTAATGTATTTTACTTAAAGCCACAGCAGACATTCATAAAATATTATATAAAAATACTTTCTGACTTGGACAAATACATCTATTAATTTTTTAAGCCACATACTATTTATTTTTCTACCTTGCCTATTAATTTCTGTTTCAGCCAAAACCCATTCTCGCGGCGACAAGTTTGTCCACCGAATGAGGCAATCTGTATGTTATACTATATATGAATCACGATGGTTCAGATCGTATCGCATACTATGGCCTAGTGAGGTTTTTGGCGATCTGGAAAGCTGCCCGGTGGCCATAAATCAGGCGACACAGGGGTAGGACGACGATGATCATGTACAAAGCCATGTTGTACATGGCTCGACTTCGTTTTCGGTTTGCAGTTGTCAAAAATTCGCACATTTTTAACCCTCTCTGGCCCCCGCTTTCCGAACTTTTTCCCCAACAGTTCGATTGGCCTCCAAAAAATGCGTGAGTGCGTGTGCTTTTCGAGTTGTCATTGTCATGTAGCCGGCAATTAAAATTGGTCCCCTTTTGCCTTCGCATCCGCTGGATACCCAACGCCACCCTCTTGAAGAGCCCCATGGAGTCCCCCTCCCCCTACCCCTCCCCTTCCCCTTAACCCTTTAAGGCCCGGGGGCAGCTGTTAAATAATTTATGAAGTGCGTAAGGTTTCTGTCGCGCATTTCAAGCAGTTTCAGCCTTTTCTACACCAGCCAAATATTTGAGCATCGCTCACGCACTTTTTAAATTTTTTTTATTTTATTTTATTTTTATTTTTTTTGGGTTGGAACGTATTTGCCACAGAAAATACCCTGTACTAAGGGGTATCACTTGAGTAAAGAGAGCTTGCAGAAATAAATAATGAATTTTTGAAAAAAACATCAAAAGAAATCTTAAGGTATTTAAGGTTATTCCTCAGAGACTGTAAAGTACTTATAATTAATTTTTGTTTTATTATTTAATTAATTAATTTGAGACACTAAACAGCTAAAAGTATAATAGTAATTAAAATATGCAATACAATCTAATAATAAATATTTAAGTGAATAACTAAGAAAATTTAAACAAGCAAATCCGAGAAAAGGATTATCCTCAGAGTCAGTTCCTTAAGTAATGATATATTTTAATGAATTAATTAACATTGACAGCATTGACATATAAATAATAATAATATAATTAATTATAATTAAAATAATACTATTAAGATAACAAAGTAATACATATCGCAATGAATAACTTATGAACATTTAAACTAAACGTTTTTACAAAAAGATTTTCCGCGGAGACTGTTCATTAATTATACGAAATTTTGTAATTAAACAATTTATTAACTTGTGAAAGTCAGTAAATTCAACAAATGAAACAGTAATTAAATAACATAAATAACAATATGTACAACTATATTTTTTGATATAATAAAATGATTATAAGAGTGCTTATATCTTCGCCTTGATTAACACTTTCTCAGGTCGTTTTTGGGCCCAATTCGATTTGGTTTTGTTTTGTCAGCCGGAAAATATTTGGCCACGCAGGTTTTTGGTTTAATGTTTTTTTTTTTTTTTGTTTTCTTTAATTTTTTGTGCGTTGCTCATTAAACATTTTGGCCAAATTTTGCGATCTGCATGCAAATGCCGCTGATTAGATGGGGCGCCGAGTTGGCCATTAATCAATGGCCGAAAGACGTTTTGGGGCCCAGGCAACCACACGAGCCAAGTGGAAACTGGAGCGGGCTTTGGCGGGGCACCCAATGACCAGGCTCCAGAGCCAGAAGAAAATTCCCAGTAGCCAACACCCAGAGCCAAGACCCCAAAAGTGGTCAGACGCTAACCTGGCCAAGAGCTAGAACCCCTTTGCCGGATCTTCTCGGTCTGGTATTCCCCGGGCAGAAATGGATCACGAATGTGCGCTCAACCTTGGCGCACAGTCAGGCCAGGCTTGAGGGGTGTCCCTGCACTTTAAAAAAATATTAAATTTAATAAATAAAAATGTACCAAAATAATAAAACAATTGAAAGTCAAGAAGAAATCATGATTAAATCATGATAAACGCGTAATTCAAGGATTTTCTCTTAAACTCCTCTCTCTTTTGTCTCTTTTATTTTGCATTCAATTAGTTTTTCTCTCCGTGTAGTCCTGAAAGTGTTAAGCTTGCGGAAAAGGGCAAGAAGAGCCTGATTAATTATGAATTGAGTGTCTGAGCCACTGCCGCCGGTTGCCTGCACTTGCACTTGTGCACTTTCATGCACTTTTATGCGGCACTCGTTGCTCCTGCCCCTCGCTGTTGCGGCACTTTTCATATTTTTACGCTTGCGGAGTTCGCCCGGCACAGACAGGAGGCGGGGGCCACCCCGGCGAGGGGAGGCATTCGAGCAACAACTTTTGTCACGCCACAAGTTCAGCGGGGAGGTCAGGAGCGGATCTGCGGCTTCCCCGATAAATTTAGGTGTCAAAAAGTATATGGGAAACAAGTGATACAAAAATGGGTTTCAAATTAATTGTATTCATTTCATTAATTTATATTTATATTGTACTTATATTTATATATACATATATAATATATATTTATATATATATATATTTAGAAATTACTTTTAATATACTTTTGAGTAACTTTTTAAATATTTGGATTAGTTTGCAAGACATTTTCGAATTTTTAAAGTGATAGATCTCAAAAAGTTCTTAGATATAGAAAATTAAAAAGGAAACTTAAACAAATAATAAACTATTAAAACAAAAAAAGCAGGAATATAATATAACGAACAGCACGCAGCACTTAAAATACAAAATACATATACATGAAAATTGAAAATAACTAATTGCTTTTAATTGCATATACTTTTGAGAAACTTTTTAAATATTTTGATTAGTTTGCCAAACACTTTTGAGTTTTTAAAGTGAAAGATCTAAAAATGTGCTTGGATATATGAAATTAAATAGGAAACTTGAACAAATTATAAACTATTAAAACAAAAAAAGGAGTAATATAATTTTCACAATTTTACTTATTTTGCCATTATTTCAATTATATTAGAACTTCTTACATCTCTTAAAGTAATAAAAATTCCTAAAAATCATATAATGAAATATATTGAAAATAATATAATGAAATAATGAACCCGTGATGTGCAAGAATCCGCTCCTGTCACCTGTAGCTGCACTTGCCACTTCACTGGCAAGCAGTTGCAACTTGGGGCATGAGCATGCACTAATGCTCAGCGGCACGTCCCAGTGTCTTTATCATATAAACGGTGCGATTTAAATTAATAATTAAGCCGCGCTCTGTGGCTGTGGTCTCTGCAGTCTTCAGTCTTTTAGTCTTTCAGTCTGCCAGTCTTTGGGTGAGCCATCTGCTGGAAGAATTGCAGGTGGACTGCAGGTGGATGCAATGGATTAAGCTGGCCTTTGATGCAATAAATCAACTTGAACATTGGTCTTGTCCAGATCCCTAGAGTGTGTGTGCTCAGCCAAATGAGAAGTTGGCTCCTCCCGGGAGGGGGGAAGAATCTTGAATTTGAAACTGAATCTGAATCCATTAACTATTAACCATTGACCATTAAGTGTGGCAGCCACACGGGAGGCTTTTAACTCATGAGTGCTGTGGCAGATCCTTTAAATATATACATAAAGGTTTAGGATTCTAGGTGATTTTTTCAACCTTCTTTGATATATAATTTCTTCTATACAGTAAAACAAATTTGTAGAGCATTACAAGTCGCTGTACTTTAGTTCACTTGGTCGCAAGTGTCATGGATTTAAAGCGATTTGACTTAAACTAAATTTGCCGTGCTATAGAGGAGACTCCACCAAGAGCCAGAGCAGACTACCCGCGATCAGGATCATCAGCAGCTATAGTTCCCACCTACCCAAGCTTCCGAAAACTCCAAACTCCAAGAAATATGCTCATGATGGACGCCCTGTTCAACAGTCTGCTGGTGGTTAGCTCCAGCTATGCCATGTACACACTTCATCCCTTGGAGACGCCCTATGGCTATGCTGTGGCCACCCTGAGCCTGGTCCATGGCCTGATTGGGGTGGTGAGAGCATCGCAGAACAATGGCGAAGAGGATGAGTGCAGTCGCATTCGACTGATCACCAATGGCATGATGGAGATTGTGCCGTTGCCCCTAACCAATATCGAGCTATATCTGCGCTCCACCAACCCGAGCCTGGCCCTGCCACACATTTGTTTTGTGGTGCCGCTGGTCTACGATTTGGTGGCCAAGATGCGGGACACCGAGGATCGTGCCACCGAGACGCTCAAGGAGCTGACCCTGCTGGGCAACGCAGTCTCCCTGCTGTTTTTGGGCATTAACCAGGCGAACCGTTTATATGGTGACCTGGCAGTCATTGCCTTCCTGGGCAGATATGGCTCCTCGATCCTGGACTATTACTGGCAGGGTTTGGGTTTGGGCTCCGACCTTAACCTGCTGGCCCATTCGATGTACATCATCCTGATGACCATTACGCTGTCGGCCAAGTGAGCAACGAGTAGCACGCAGCACGCAGCACTTAAAATACAAAATACTAATACATGGAAATTGCAAAAATTAAAACTAATTTCATTTAATTTTAAGAATTTATATTTAGAGGCAAGTCATGCCACAAGGCCAACATCCCCATGGTTCATTGGCTCTTTTGGCGGCTCAATAAACTTGCAATTAATGTTGGCAAATTAAAATGCAAAAATAAACATTAATTGTTTTGTCACACTCGCAGCACGACCAAAAAATTAAGTGTTGCCGCCATCTCCATTCCCCAAACTCCTCCTCAGACATCTCCATCTCCATCTCTGACACCATCGCCATCTCCATCTCTATCCCCAGCCGATCTCCATCATCGCAATCCAGAGACTCATCCGGAGATCCAGCTGGGGATAACATTTTAGCTTCAATTTACAACGTCAACGATTCGGAAACGAACCCAAATGAGCCGAACGCAAACAAAAAAGAGCAATAAAAAAGGAAAACAAGGATAAAATGCTTGATTTAAGATGGTTTTCTTTGTTTTAAGTGTTTAAAGCTTTTGCTTTATATTTAAACAAATCGAAAAGGGGCACTAAATTAGACCAAATAATAAGCCTTAATCTTCTTTTAGCAGCTTTGAAATATACATACTTTATCGAAAATTTATTCAATAATATTCCCAATAATTCTTCTTTCACATATTCATTATTCAATATTTTTCATTGGAATTATGAAGGACCCCTTCAAGGATCCTCCTCGCTGGCATAATGCTGCCTATTTTGGGGCGTTGCAAGGCGCGAATCTCGGTGGCGGACTGCTAATGAAACGGCGCCATAAAAGCAACTGACAAATGTGCGGAAAAGAGCTGCGAACACCGCGGATGGGCAATAATTTATGCATTTTAATTAATTGCCTGGGACCCCGTTTCCCGTTTTCCAGCTTTTATGATCTGCCTCTGGAGTGAGACCCCCGGGGTCCCCGCCGCGGACTAATCATGTCGTCATTTGCATTTCGTTGAAACCCAAGGACTTAATGCCGATGCAACAACAACAACAAAATTCAACAACAACGTTAACAACAAAATTCAACAACAACTTCAACAACAACACACAAATTCATTTGTGCGCTTAAAAGACGATCCATTTATTTTATGAATCAAAAACCGAAGAAGAAATATCTGAGATAATGCAAGCCAAGGAATACAGTGAGGAATCGAAGGAGATATTAATTAAGTTTACCTGAAACTTATAATAATACGTTACATTTTATATATAAAATAATAATGAATATATATATTATATTTATATTTAATTTATTTAATATACATATTAAATACTCGTACATGTGTAAAAAGTTAATAAATAATTATAAGAAATGTAAAGGCTTTAATTTTTATAAAATATTTATATGATAATAATAATTGTATTTAGATAAAACTTAATTTATAAGTAAACTTGTACTTGAAGAATGAGGAAAATTAATAAATTATACCTTTAATACCTTAAATCGGGGTTTATTTGATTTTTTTAATACATTCAATGTTGACAACACTGCGTATGCGCAACATTTGTGAAACTTTCATTTTCCGGCCTTGCCATATTAAATTTTTGGTTGTTTAGCTCAATATTTGATTATTTTCCAATAGTTTATACAATTTTAAAGAAATTATTTTTATTTTTGGCCCAGTTAACGAAAAACTTTTTTTTTTGCCATATTATAGCAAGTTCTATTATCTTATCATATTTACAGCAGTATTAATATTTAATTGAAGTGGGTAAATATTAAGAACTATTGAATTATGATAAGTATTGAACATTTAACTGGTTCACTCTAATGGCTTAAAACTAAAACATATATTTAAAATGTAAAATGTTTTTTTTATGCTTTTATAATGCTTTTATCATTTTCTCATGTATTTTAATAGATTTTTCAATATAATTATATATTTTCAGTTATTTTTTTATAATTTTATAATATTTTTAAATTATTATATTAATATTATGGAAATAAACTCAGGTTCACCCTAACGACTTATCACTGTCTGCACTGCAAGCTGTAACCGCAGAAACATTTCAAAAATGCCAACAAAAACAAGCAAAAAAACGAGACAAAGAAAAATAAAGAAAGGAAAAAAAGAATGCGAAAATCAACAAACCGCGAGAAGCAGCGAAACAAAACAGAAAGCGGAAACAGCGAAAACCGGAGAGGAAGCAGCCGAACAAACAAAAACAAAACGCGAAAATCGAAAAGCGCGCGCTGGAAATTGCACGCGAAATGCGCCGGCGCAGCCGTCATCCCTCTCGCTCGCTCTCCCTCTCGCTCGCTCTCCCTCCCCGCCGGCCGGGGCGTGACTGCGCTGCAAGTTCAAAAACCTGCAATTCGCCATCTCGCTCGCTCGCGTCTCAGTGACTCAGAGCGTCACTCGGTTAAAAAAGCCGGCCGGCGTTGTTTTTTTTTCACTCATTTCATTTTTGCATTTATTTTTTGCCCTGCTCTCTGCTGGCGCTGTCTTCTTTTGCTCTTTTCCCCTGTGTTTACTAAAAAAAAAAAAAAAATAATACAAATAAAATAAAGACCACGACGACTGCAGACAGCGAGAAAAAAAAACAGAAAATAAAATATATATAAAAAAGAAACAACGCTGCATGCAAAATGAATGCGGACGAAAAGAGTGCCAATACTGCTAATGAATGCGAAATGGAACACAGAGACAGAGAGACCGCAAATGCAGCAACGCGACAGGGGGTACGCACACGCGAATACCCTGTAAATTGATTTAATTGTGAAAAGCTTTTAATAATAAACTGAAAGGTATTTTATAAACAAAAAATAAACTACTATTTATTGACGTTTCTAAATTTAAAGACCAAAAAATTATAAATACAAACCAATAACAAAGCTGAAAATAATTTAAATAATTTAATTTAATTATTGAAAGGCTTTTAATATTATTATACAAATCTATATGTTAACAAATAAAAATTAAAAATTTAAATATTTTAAAATTAAAATTTATTAAAGTCAATCTATTTATTTATCTTTTTAAGCAGAGTCTAGATTTGGCTTTAATAAGTAATAATAAAATTAAATTTGTAATATTTGCAAACTCTAAATTTTACTTTTAAACTTTAAAGAGAAACAAGTTCTTTCCAACTTATCAAAGGTCGTATATACCCCTGCTACCCAGATAACGCTCGCCATATAATGAGCGTTCGAAAAGAAACGGTCAAAAGCTGAGAGGCGACGCCAACGCAACCGGCATCTTTCAATATATACGAATACTATATCTTATATGCGCCTTATATGAATGTACGTATGTATGTAAATACGTAGTTATATCGCGATTTGTGTATTCAAAAAAAAATTGAAAAAAAAAACTGCGCTTGGGAACCGCGAACTGCGAACTGCGACTTTTGGCGTTGCTGCGCCAGCGCATTCTCGTTGTTGTTGTACGTGATTTGTTTACGAATCTTAACAAACTGTGCACACAAAATGTTTTAAATTACCACGAAAGGCGTCGTCCGTTCAAATAAAAAAATATACAAAAGCAACAACAAATGTTGTGCGCACACACAAAAACGCGGCTCAGAAATCACAGCTCTCGCCATCTATTTGCACTGGCCCACGGACTAAATCAATAATTGCGAAATGATCGGCATCTGCACTGAGAGAACTTTAACTCTAAAGATATAAAAAGATAACAAAGCTTGTATTAAATGTTGATTTGGAGGGAGCCACCGTTTATTCAGTAATTGATGTTGCCTTCAACACTCGGTAGGGTAACCATATAAACCTAGTTTGCAGCTAAAACTGGTTGAACATTTAACATTAAGACAACGCAAAGAACAATACGTTTCTACTGGTAAATTAAGTTTTTTATTACCCTTGAGGGGTATTAAAATTTCAGCTAGTTTTCGACCCTATAAACCAGATATATTATATATTCTTGAACAGCATCAACAGCCGAGTTGATCTACATTTTTATGTTCGATGAAAAATAATATTTAGCCATTTTCTTGTTGTCATAATTTAATAAGGTTTACAATTTTAACATTGTAAGAAATTGACCAAAATATTAAAGTTTTAAATTTTTAACAAAAAAAATAGTTAAAATAATAAAAACTATATCAGAACATTTAATGAAATATAAATAAATGCCTTTTGGCTTAGTTATGATCGATTTTCGATCTCAAGGAAATATAAACTTTGAGCTTTTCTTCCTTTTATTTTTAGAATTTTTAATATTATTTTTATTAAGAAAAATAAATTAAGACATAAATTAACGCCTTTAATAAAAGAAAGAAAATTAATTTCAAATGAATTGATAAATATTTAGTTGCATTTAGTATTTCTTTTATTTTTATAATATTATATATGTTAGTCTAAAAACATATATAGCCTAATAAAAATTAAAAAAAAAGAAATAAACCAGGAATCTGTTTGAGGATTTTGAAAACCCCTAAAAATGCAGCAAAAAGTATGCAAGTTCAATTGCATTTCACAGGTTTTAATGCCTTTTTAAAAGGTTTTAAAAAATTTTAATCTCTTGACCTACAAAAATGTTATCTTCTTAAAATGAATATTTTCTTGCAGTGCCAAAAAACCCGTTACAAACGCAGTGACTCACACACACACACACACACGTACACCCACAGTGGCTGCGGTGGCGTGGGAGAGGCCAAAAACTAGAGCTGCATTCGGTACTCGACGCACTCGTATGGGTGTCGTTCGTATGGGTGTCGTTCGTATGGGTGACGAGTGATTCACCGCGCGGGGCAGTTCGCAGAACTACGAAATGCACCTAAATTGATTGTCCGATCACGATGCCGGCAAATGGCAATTGCAATTCACAACTGCAACGGGCAAGTGAATGGGTCTTAAGTGAGTAGGCGTTTTGCCAGTATTTTTTTTGCCTTTTTCATTATTATTTCTTGCATTATTTTTTCGTTTTTTTATTCAGGTTTTATTTTGCTGTGTGTAACGGTCAATTGCCATGGTTGTGAATGGAATGGAAATGCGGCATTGGTTTTCAGTTTGTGGGTCAACTTACGTGTCCGATTCTTGATTTATTTACTACACTTTACTAGACATTTGTGGGGAGTGATAGGGAATTAAAGGGCACAGGGAATCTCAGTAAGATTTCCATTTATATTTATTTAATATAAAAAACCCTTCAAGTAAAATACTTTTAAGTTAGTTTAAGTTTTAAGAAACAAGTAGGAATTAATTACTCAATGAAGTTAGTAGCACACCTTTAAATTTCATCTTTGATATTATAAAATATAAAACCATTTCCGTATTTAGCATCTTATTTTATATTTTCTTTTTCAAAAATGTATTTAAATTTATTAATAGTTTTCAGTTTTGGCATATTTAGAGGCATCATATATTTTTAAGCTATATTTTTTCGCACATATATTTAAGCCATTTTTTTTTTATCTCAAGAACAGGATGCTTTTTGCATACACAAACGATGAATCAGAAGGTGCTTTCTGAAACAGATTCTCGCGAATTGTTGAATAAACAATTGAGCGAAATGATTCTAAGAAATTCCAATCAACTTGTTACACGACTTTCGATGACGAATCATAGACTCTACAATCTACTATAATATTCCCTTTGCGTGTTCTTTGGACTCCGGATAATGCCAGATACGCCAGAAGTTGAAAAAATGAATAAATATGTAAAATAAAAATAGGAGAAATGAACTCAACTGCACTGCCAATTAGCATACGAGTTAAGTCCGGCAATAAGAAGTTGTTAATTGCGATCTTGGCTTCGTTGGCTCCGCTGGCTTCGTGGCTGGCAAACATTTCCGCAGCTCATTATGAGGGGCTCGTTAACGAGTGAACACTGTGCGCAAACTAGGAAGTTGAGCAAACTGACACCGAAAAACTAGTTGCTAAATTAGTGCAAATCATTTGCATTGATTAAACTTAATTCATATCTGAATGCCTATTTGATTTGGCCGCCCAACAAAAATTTCCATACCCAAAAAAATGGACTGAGAAAAAATTGCAAGATTATATATTATATATTAAAAAAATATATTATAAAATATTCCAAAATTGGCAGGGTTTTAAAAACCCCTAAATATGTTTCCAAAACAATGCAAATAAAATTTACATTGTTAAATGAATAAAAAAAATAATGCTGAACTTAGTTATAAAATATTTCTATAGCATACTTTTAAGCTTATGTTTAAGGCGTTTTAAAGCATTGGTAAATTTTGTAACTACAAAATTGTTTTGCAAACTTTGAGTCATATTTTTAGATACATTTATTTAGAGGTTTAAAAGCGTTGGTAAAATTTGTATCTAAATAATTGTATAGCATACTTATAGACACCTTTTTTAAAGAATTTAAAAGCGTTGGTGAGTGGTAAAGTTTAATGATATTATTGTATAATTTTAGACACATTTTTATTGCTCTTAAAGTGCTAGTAATTTCTAAAGCACCTTATAAAATATATATCTTTATAAATAAATCAACAATTACATTTGTTCTTATTGATTGACACCCTTTATCTCCCTGTGTATATACCTTTTTTGGCGAATTGACAATGACCATGACGTCATGAGATGTTTGGGGAACTTGGAACTCGACCTGGGATGGGCCGTGCACCTGTCGCCAGGTTGGCTTAAAGATATAGTTATAGTAAATATATGCATGAAAGTGGCCGCTTCGTCATTAGTTGGCCAGAGTTAGAGAGGCAGAAACGGGTTTTATTCCGTTCGAGGGGGAAGCTGGTCTGACGTTTTATAGTTTTATAGTTTTTGAAAGATAGCCAGGTTTTTTTTCGAATTTTTTTTCGGCCCTGCTTGCATATTCAACGGCTGTGTGAATATAATTACAATAATAATCGTTATTGTTATGCATTAATTAAATTAGTTATCTCGCCACGATTGTCATATTAAAAATTCTGCCGGGCCGACTTGGGTCCGACTTGCTTGGATTAGTTTCTCCTCGAGACGAGACGAGCCTCTCGGGCGATCAAATTAGCATATTATATGTCTGTAATTTAATGGTCTGCATTGAGGTCTCATTTCGCTATGGCAACCAATTTGGCAAAGAAGAAACCACACAGACTTGGTCTTGTTTAAAACAAATTATTATACGTTGTAATTTTTTTCAAAGAGAGAATTCCCTAATTTCTTAATTCGGTTAAGAGATAGTTGATTAAGTTTAGAAATTAATAGTTTACAGTTTAAACTGAATGAGATGATGAGACCTTTCATTAGCATAATTAATTTTGTTTTATTTGGTAAACTTCAGAAATAGATTTCAGTTTTATTAAGCTTTTTTAGGAGATCTTACCATCATTTATTTGAATTTTTAAGTTCATTAGGTGAAGTTATTTGATTTAAAGTGAATTTATGAATCATGAACTATGTAGTTTTTAAAGCTATTTTGTATATTATAAAATATTTTCTTATTAAAGACTTTATAGCCTTAAAAAACCATGTAAAATATGCCTTCTCATTAAATTCTAAATTAATAAAATGAATTCAACGAAATATATTTGTGTTTGATTATTTCTAATAAAGAAGCACATTCCTAGAAATTCAATGTTCCAGAAAAAGGTTAATAAACTCTTTTGGTTTTGTATTAATTTTTTATAATAAACTACCATTAAAACTATCAAATTCTTGCCAAAAAAAAGTAATTCTACGTAATATAATTGTGGGTAATTATTTCTAATCAAGAAAGCACATTCCTGGAAATACAATGATCCACAAAAAGGTTTATAATCTGTTGTTGATAGTGAAAGCTGTCTAGTTTTTGGAAATTTGAATTTTTCAAAACTAAAGATTATTCCAGGAACAATAAGGGTCATAAACTAGTTTTTAAAGCTATTTTGTATTTTATAAAATATTTTAATATTAAAGACTACAGCCTTAGAAAACTAATATACCAAATAAAAATAACAATAAATATAATTACAGATGTAAAAAAAAACTTTGGCCTAAGATAACTTTATTTAAGATCTTTTATTTCAAATCAATTTCTTAAATGTATGTATTAGTTTTTAAAATGAAAATTCTTTTTAAATTAATAAATATTACCTATGATCTCCGCAACATTAGCCTTAAAGTTGATTTTGCTAATTAATTAATTAAATATTTTAATAGAAATAAATAAAGCAACATAACTAATAATTATTTGTAAGGAATAATAATTATTTGTAGATATTATTTAAGTTGGAAAAAGGCCTATGAAACACCTACGATTTAATAATACGATTTTGAAGTTAGCTAGAATTTATTTAATAAATATTTAAAAACTACCTTACATTAAAGGCATTATTTTAAGAGATCCTCAAGCTAGTATGTATGTATATATAATAATAATTATACAATGAATAATAATAATTATACAATGATAATAAATAAAATGTATTATTAAAAATCAATTACCATATACTCATTTCCATTTTCTATTCTTCAAATAAAAGCTGTTATTCTATTAATAATTCACATTTTTCGCATTTAAAAAATGCCCACTTACTTTCGCCGAATTTTCGCCATTTTTCTGGACCCCTCTATATATGGGAATATATATTTATAACAAGATATATACGAGTCGGCTAGACGTTACAGAAATGTCGCCCCACCGATGTGTCATCTGACACATTTTCCACATTTTTTTTACCCCCACTTTGGCACTTTTCTTTCCACTCTCTAGCACTTAAGAGCGGCGAATGTGGAAAATGTGAAAAGCCGGCAGCAGGCATTTTGAAAGGCATTTTCCGTTGTCAGTTCTGTGTGTCGGGTATAATGTAGAATAATGTTGAATAATATAGAAAATATGATATGCGTCACACGGCTGCTCAGCGTCTCTGCGCGATCGCAATCAAAGTTCGCATTTTGTGGCTGAAATTCAAAACCCAAAAATGCAAAAGATCGAGTCGAGGAGGACAAAAGGGCTCCGGCTAAGGCTCAGGCCTGCTTATACCTGTAAGCCTGAAGTACTCGAGAAACTTAGCTGAAAAGGACAAGCTTTCTTTCATTCAACAACAATCAAACAATAATCAAAGCGTAATGAATGGGCTGAGAAACAAAAAGATTAAGATTCAGCGAAAAAAAGGTGGTTGAACCTCCTTCTTTTTCTTTTATTGTTTGAAGCTTGTCCTTGTCCCGAAGAAGAAGGTAACCGAAAAAAATTTATATACCTATGTATAATAAAAGGAGAGGAAGCCCCGGCTTTTATTGCCTTAAAGTACAGTCCCACCAAAATGGCTCATCACTATTTGGGATCGGATCACGGCCACTTGACGGCATGACATGGCGAATAAGTGCGTTGGAAGCCATTAATTTGTCTCTGGCTATATAAATTTCTATATATTTCTATTTGGAGTGAAGTCTATCGCCTAGATTAGTCGAGTGCCAGACATACTATCGCATTCCAAATGAGACTACACACAGTAGGTGTTGTTTAGAGTGATTTAAAATATTAAATTATAAAGAATATGTTGAAGACACTTAAAAACACATAAGAATATTTATAATAACATAAAATACTGTTTACAAATATATATAAACACATAGAGTTCACCCCTCGATGCCCCACTGTGAAGCAAACCTCAACTGACCACTTCTGGTCGAAAAGGGTTGACAGAACCCAAAAGAAATTATCGCCCCCCACGATCTGAAGTGTAAATATTATGGCACCAATTTTTATGGTAATGGCCATAAAATAAAAATGAAATTTAATTTTAAAATTGTTGTCGTGTAGTCGCGTCGCCTTTTTTTATCAGTGAGTTTCCCCCGAAACTTAAACACAAATATTTTCTTATTTACAGCCGCCCGAAATGGTTCAATGAAATCGATGAAGATAGTAGAGGGAAAAACCTCTTTACAAATACGTATTTACCCCGGTAATACTTAGCCATAGTGTTTGCCTAGGCAGGGGGAAATGTTAAGTCATTTTTGGTATTAGTTTTTATATACGTAGCTAATCATCGAAAGAGTTTGATACTCTTTGTTATTCAAGATTGCTATTCTCCTTTATGTCTAATAAATGTCATTTTTCTTCTCTGAATTAAATTCTTATCATTTTTTCATTTAAAGAATTTTTGAAAGTAAACTACTACTACTACTTTATTTTCTCAGTACTCAAAAGTCACCTATGGCTTAGATTTTTATTTCTAATTAATACAAAAAATTTCCGTTAAAATTATCAAATTCTTGTCATAAAAAAAATAGTAATTCTACGTAATATAATTGTGGGTAATTATTTCTAATCAGGAAAGCTCATTCCTGGAAATTTTATACTCTAGACAAAAGGTTATTATCTCTTTTAATTTGTATACTAAAAATTGTCCAGTTTTTTGGAAATTTGGATTTTTCTAAATTAAAGATTATTTCAGGAACAATTAGGGGTCATGAACTAATTATTAAGTTTTTGCCAAAAAAAAAAAACGAATTTCTACGTAATATATTTGTGGGTAATTATTTCTAATCAAAAAAGCACATTCCTAGAAATACTATATTCTAGAAAAAGGTTTTTAATCTGTTTTTGATAATGAAAACTGTCTAGTTTTTGGAAATTTTGATTTTTCAAAACTAAAGATTATTCCAGGAACAGTAAAGGGTCAGGAGCTGGTTTTTAAAGCTATTTTTTATATTATAAAATAGTTTCTTATTAAAGACTTTATATTCTTAGAAGACCATGAAAATATGCCTTCACATTAAATTCTAAATTAATTAAATGAATTGAACGTAATATACATATTTATGTTTGATTATTTCTAATCAAGAAAGCACATTCCTAGAAATCCTATGTTCCAGAAAAAGGTTTATAAACTTTTGTGGTTTTGTATTATTTTCTAATCTTATAATAAATTACCATTAAAATGATCAAATTCTTCATAGAAAAAGATTAATAATCTGTTGTTGATAGTGAAATTTTCTAGATTTTGGAAATTTTGGATTTTTCTAAACTAAAGATTATTCCAGGAACCGAAAGAGTCATGAACTATGTAGTTTTTAAAGCTATTTTGTATATTTTAAAATATTTTGTTATTAAAGACTTTACAGCCTTAGAAAACTATGTAAAATATGCCTGCACATTCAAAATATCCAAATAAAATATAATATACCCAATTTAATGCAGTATAAGTCTTGCCGACATTTCTTTATTCATAACTAAAATTCGAGCAATAAGTTAGAGCCTTCAAGCTAGTTTTTAAAGCTATTTTGCAAGGCAGCTTAATAATTGCTAAAAAAAAAGAGCTTACACCCTTAGAAAATCCCGTAAAATAAGCCAAGAGTTGCTAAGATACAAATTTAATACACAATGCAAATAAATGCAAATAAAATATGAACTAATATATTATACATGAGTATATATTTTCCACCTCTTTGTAAATTAAAATACCACCTTTTCCATTGCACTTACATGACGCAATCGAAGCCCACTCGAAATGCTAATGTTCTGGTCTCTCTCTCCGGTCTTTATCGTTGAGAATTTTTATTACCCTAGATGGCTGGAAAAGAACGTGCAAAATCAGGAATTCATTGGGTGACCATGGGCCTCGTCGACCATAAAGCGTACCATCGATCGGAGGGGGGCCTACGATGGTGATGATGGTGATCATCACCTCGGCGGAGCCTCAGGTGGGCCACAGGTGTAAATGCCATGCCTCGAAAGGTGCGTGCGGCGGCAACTCGTTTTCGCTTTGTCAATTTTTATGTTTTCACTGTTACGTGTCTGAATTTCGTGATTTTCGTGGCTCTGATTGTGATGTGTAAACCAGATCAGAGGCCCCAGAATTCGACCTTTTGATAATAAACCGCCTGAGCTAGACCTATTGCGACTTTGATTTAATTGTAAATGTATTTTGAGATTTTATTTTTTTTTTTCATTATATTTATAACACACAAATGTTGCTATTACCATGCAAATTAAAGGTGGTTTTCTGTTACTTCTTTTTCTCTTACAAAAATGCCGCCCTAATTGTAATTGTCTGGATCGCTTTCAGACGGGCAAAAGGACCCTTGTAAGATTTTTCAAGCTGCCCCCTTCGGCCACAAAAGTTTCCCTTTTTTTTTTTTTGTTATAATATACTTTTTACAACGCAAATGCAGGAGCTCGGCAGACATAATTGTTAATTTCAGTTTGAATACAGTTTAATTGATGCGCATAATTGACCCTTGTCAGGGGCAGACATGTCTCTCAGCCTGTTGCTGAGTCCTTTCCCTCCCTGTTTTCCCCCGAAAGTAAAGTGCAAAACGGGGTGTGTGTGTGCACAACCCCTAAGTGTGTACATCATTCCGAAGGGTTTCCCTTCTCGCGTGCTACCAAGGATCCCCCTTCCGTGGTACTTTCACCCTTCGGAGACCCTCTGGGCGAGGACACCTTGAATGTTTTAGATATACATATCTGGCGTTATCTGGTTTATATCTAAAAAGGAGTCATCCAAGGGAGTCATCAAGATCGAAGTAAATAAATAATTAGAGATATATTCCTTATATATTAAATATATATGTAAGGAAGTAAAAAGTTATGTGGTAACCCCTGAAAAATAAATAATAATACATAAAATAAGTATACATTTCGTCTAGCCTCTCCTTCATTTGAATACCAATTATATATCCTTTTATTCTGTCCAGTTGAGTGGCTGCTATAAATAGCTTTATATGCAAGTAGCCGCATGTGAACTCCTTTAATGAATCCCTTTGGCCTTCGGGGCACGGGTGACAGGACACACACCTAACCTGTTGCTAATTTGTGAGTGTAATTTGTGACGCATTTGCGCAGCCCTTGATGTGTCCCAAGGCCGCCCACGTGGCACTTACACCCACCAAAGGACCTTCGTTGCATCCTGCCAGCATGCACTTCTCTGTCCCTCTCTATATATGTCCCTTTCTCGCTCTCAGACTATACATCCTTCTCTCTCTACCACTCGCTCAACACCTACACATAAAACAACACTTTTTTATTTATTTACTTTATATTTTATTAAAAACAAACTAATTTTTAATATAATGCTAGACTTCAGTAAATCAATTTCTTATTTTAACCCTGTTAGCTTTTTAATTACTAGTTATATATTTTATATTTTATATATTTATTAAAAACTAACTAGTAATTAAAATTAAAAGCTAGCGAGGTGGAAATCAAAAATTGATTAACGGAAGTCCAGCATAATGTGTAAAAATTAACTAATCAGGTGATATACATATATATCAAAAATCGACAAAGAGAAGAATGTCTCATATTCATTTTTTAAATCTAATTTTTCAGTGAAGGAACTCAATAACATATATGATATTTAATACCAACAATTTCCATAAGCTGTGATACTCTCACACATGTATTTTTATAATATAAATTTTGTATACTTTAAAGTTCCATTAAAACCAAGTGCATAATTGAAGCCCTTCACTTTTTTCCAGAGTGTACGCACCCCCATGCGAGGCCTAGAGCTATTTATAGCACCAAGATGCGCTCTCTCTCTCTCATCCTTTTACCAATTTCTCTCTCTCTCTTTCTCACTCTCTCTGGGAGACTCTCTCTTCCTGACTGGCCCGCTGCCTCTTGAGGGGGACTCTGACGCGCTGCAATCATCTGGTTCTATGGTGTAATGGTTAGCACTCTGGACTTTGAATCCAGCGATCCGAGTTCAAATCTCGGTAGAACCTGCTGCCCTTCGATTAATATATAATTCTTTTTTGGTGTCTCTTTTATATATATATATATGTATGTATATATATTTTTTTGGTTTCCAAATTCGTGGCGTGTGTGTCAAGAGTGTCGCTTATCGGACGTGGATGATTGACAGCGGCTTGGACCCTCTGCTCAGTTTTATTTGCCCATGATGTTCGTGACGATGATGATGATAGTTAAATAGTGAAATGGAAATTGTACGGGGGGGGGACAGGGAGAGGGAAGTGTATTGGTCAATAGTCGGCACTTCATTGGTCATTATCTCGTTAATCAAGTCGACAAACTTGTTCGTTTATTTGCACAATTGCCATGGGCCACCCCGGAACCGAACCCAATACTCGAAACCCTCATTGAAATGATTTTGGGACTGATTTTTTGTGTATTTTATTTGTATTTATTTATTTTTTTTTTATTATTTTTTTTTTTCGTGGCTGCGGTGTGAATTTGATTTGTGTCACGTGATATGTGACAGGGGAGAGGGGGAAAAAGTCGAAATTAGGATTGGAAATGGAAACGGGATCGGGGTTCGGGTTTGGGTAAGAGATATGACATGTGGCTGAGAGTGGGAGAAGGGTAGCGAAAAGAGGATATCATTGGTACTGATCCAATATCAGTATCGATGGTAAATAATTCAGGTAGCCTCAACGGTATGATTTATATATTACGAACATTTTTATTTATTATACTTTAGGAATATAAAGATTTTATCAAAGTCGAAAACTTATAGAAAAATTTAAAAATAAATATTTTCTATTTAGTCAGCATTGTAAATTTCACAAAAAATAATAATGATAAGTTATTATTTAAATATATATACAAAAAATGACGAATATAAGACGTTTATATTACTTATTAAACTTTAAGGATATAACAATTTTATCAAAGTCAAAAACTTATAAAAAATTTAAAAATAAATATTTTTTATTAAATAATAAGGCATTATTTAAATATATATACATATATGATAAATCTGACCAATAAAATTTAGAAGATAAGACAAAAATAAACTCAATAACATATTTTCACTATTTTTCGATGAAATCGATAATTTATAAAAAAATTCGATAAAGTTTTATATAACATATTTCCAAAATTTTTTGATAACATTGATATTTAACAGATTTAACTTAAAATTTAAGTAAATTAAAGTTTACCATGTTTTTGAAATGATATTGAGTGCGATAATTTTGCTATCGAACCTCGATAAATGCAAATGCAATCATTACAATATCCCTATTGATGTATGTTATAAATAAACGAAAAAAACAAATATTAATTCGACCTAAATTAAGGCCGAAAAATATAATTTGAAATTCGGATTCTAAATAAATTAAAGCCGAAAAGTAATATCTTGGATAATTTAGAACACCTAAATCCTAGGTAAAAAAAATAGAAAATCCAAACACGATCTTCTTTTCTGCCCAGTTTCAGCTTCCTTTCGTGTTTGCTTGTCAAACAACAAATTTTATTCATTCATCTCTTTTTTTTTTGCCAAGCTCTATTTGGAAATCTGCGGTTCCGTAATAAATTTTGTTTCTTTTTTTTCTGGCTTGTGTGTGTGTGCAAATGTTTAGGGCACAGTTAAGTTACGGCCGGCCTTCACTTGGGCCTTTTCTATTAATTTTTTTTTGCTGGCTTTAAAGCGGCCCTTTAATGGTGGCTAGATTTTTGCGCTTGGCAACAAGAGGCCCATGAAGGGTTAGGCATTGGATTGCCAAAAAAAAAAAATGTATACATATGTACTTGTATATGTACAAAAATAGAAACGAAAAACCAAAAACCAAAAAGTAAAAGTTGCTCGAGCCGATTCTTTGGCTTAAACTTGGGCCGGAAATGTTAACACAAATTTTCACAAACTGGCCACGGACCATCAGCGATTGTTATAAGTACATATGTACATACAAACATTTAGGCCCAAGTATATACATTTATATATATATTTTAATTTTAAGGTTTTTTATGGCTAATTTTGGGGGGTCTTTGGAGGGCTGAATAATCGACGGGAAGTTTTGTCGCAACTCAATTAGCGAAATGCCTACGAGCTTTGGTACTTGAACATGGTCAAGGCCTGGCCATCATTATGTTGGCCAGGGGACTTGCCACTACCCTTTAGGGCCTGGTTATGATCAACGGAAGCAATACCTTATAAGTAAGCACAGCGGGAAATTGTTAAATACAAAAAAAAAGGAGAGCCTTTAAAGGGTTTCAGGAAAACTAAGAGCTTAAGCACGGTACACTTAAAATATTGCCTATATATTTTATATAAATTTATAAATTACATATAAGATAAATTAAAGAATTAGAAACAAACCAGAGTTGGAAATAAAATTGCAAAAAAGAAATAAAGTAACCACCGCAGCAGCCTCAGTCTCTGTCTTTCTCTTGGCCTTCTTGCGAGACAATTGTTGCGCGTGTGGCCTTTTCCTCTTCCCATTTTCCATTTTCAGACACCTCCCCTCCCCCCTCTGCTGGTGCCAGAGGCGTCTGCCCGTTACAATGTCCATTCATTTATAACGAATTTCAACATTGAAATGTTTAAATTTGTTTTAGCCGCCAGAAGGAACTGGCGGTGTCGCATCCCTCAAGCCCCAAAAACAAAATGTTACGTGTGTCTGTCTGCAGCTCGACTCATTCACAGAGAGAGGGTACAGTGCGCCCTCGATACAGTAGAATTTAGTAAAATTAATTTCACTTATACAAATATTTATAATAAATTTTAATCTGGGTTTTTTAGGTTTAATAATAATATTAATATAAGAGCAAAAACCTTTATTTATTTTGAATACAAAAATAGCGAAAGTCAGGTCTATATAAATATAAAAAAGTTGAGACATTATTTGAACACAAAATATAACTAGTAAATAAAAATATAATTCAAAATCTAGGGCTTGGTCAGAATAAAAATATTATTATAAGAGACAAATAACTCTATTTACTTTGTTTTCAAAAATATGAAAAGGCTTGGTACATGTTTTTATACATCTAAACAATTAAATAGATTATTTTAGCACAAAATATATGATCAAATAAAAATATAGTTCAAGTTTCAGGATTAACTCATAATATTAATATGAATTTAAGTAGGAAAATCTTGATTTATTTGTGATCCAAAATTACTGACAGTCCTCACTGTACCATACATGTGCGCTGACTTATATTCATGTCGTCTGGCTGTCTGTCAGGGCCGGGTACTAATGTCCAAAAGACATTAGTTCCTAACTTAATTAATGTTTTTGTGTTAATTGCCGGCGCAGCCACAAAAATATTAGAAACACAAAAGAAAAAACTAAAAAATGTACGACAACGCAAAAGAAGGGAAAGAAAAAACTAAAAAAAAAATAAAGTAAACTAAAGAAAACTAAGCAAAAAGTCAGGCCTATGAATGAGCATCGGGAATTAAATTGTCAGCCATCGAGGAACAAAACCAGCGCCAGATATCGATCGTAACAAGCCCGGAATTGTGTTTGGGCATTCCCAGAAATATACGCACTGTACAAGGCCCAGTTAAGTGACCCAAAAAGAAATATAAAAAAACAGAAAAAAATATATAATAGTGACAAAAGTGATCTCCACTCACCGATATCGCGTAGGCCAGGCTTTGATTTAAGGCCTAAATTTCTGCCTGAATTTCTGGTGCCATTTGTCAATGCTTTTTGATTAAATGCTTCAATAAAGATTTCACTCGATTGGCTAAACAATTATTTGCATGGATGTCCTTATTTGCATTTTAGATTTAGTGTTAAGATTGTCAACAAAAAAAATAAATGTTATAAGATTTGTATTTGCGATAATATACAAGCATTTAGAGTATAAATATTAGAAGTATTTTAATACTAAAATGTTTATGAAATATCAATTGTGGTAAAAAACAATCATTTCTATCACTAGGTTATTAAGTTAAATTAATACGATTTTAGTAAGGAATTTAATATAAGGTAACCCTTGTCGTTTTTAATTTGAATCGCACAATATATTTTTTCTTATATTTTTATTTTATTTATTTTTTTCATATATACTTATACTTAAATAGTAAATAAGTCTTAAGTGGAGTGTACAAACTATTTAAATATCAATTAGTGTATTCAAAATATTTATCATACATTAAGTTATTAAGTAGAAATTAGAAAATAGAGTGAAAATCCAGTACAAGCCTTTGTCTTTTTCAATTTGCATATTAAGATATACAAATTATAATTGGATAACTATAAATGTATAAATATAAATAGAAAAGAAAAATAAACCAATAGACAGCACTTCAACTTATATATAAATATATTATATATAAATATTTAAATAAATATATAATATAGTTAATAAATAATATCTCAGCTTATAAATAATTTCTTTTTATAAATAATTTCTCAACTTAAAACTGAACTTTAATTTAATTTATATAAAAATACTATATTGTGGATTTCTCAATAATTTAAAGAAATCCACAAAAATCCTAAAAATAATCACCTTAAAGACCCTGAAACCAACGTAGCCATAAAAGAGCATTTATTAAATAAAGAAAACAGTCTAAGAAAAATTCAAAGGACCTCTGGTAACTCCGCTGCCTTGGAAACCCAACGAATTCATCACAGCTCTACGTACATATATATAAATATTTATATATAATATTTTGTGGGTTGTGGGGAGGCCACTTGACCACTTTGACACTTCCTCGCCGAACATTTCAATTACGGGCTTTCGGCCAAATGTCAAATGGCTCTCAGCGGAGAGCCAGACAAATTAACTGATGCATAATTCAGACTGCAGCGGCTGCAGCGTTAATTTCCACAACAAAATTTCCCAAAAATACACAAAACGGCGACCACTTATGGATATACATTTTTATTTTTTTGGGTAGCCAAAAACCGCAATGGTGACGACGGTGGCGGCGCCAATAGACACGGTTTCGCTTATGGACATTGGTGTCATAATATTCGCAATGGTCTCGATTTTTCTGGACATTTTTCTGCCTGAGGTTTTTTTTGTCGCATTTTATTTGTTGGTCTAAAAACAGATTCGAGCGAGAGAGGGAGATGGCGTTGATTAGAAGCAGCCAATTAGCCGCCCAGATACAGCCACAACTATTCCGATACAAAGTATGTACATATCTATACATATATATGTTTGTACAATTTACCCGGCGATGACTTTGCAATTTGGATAAAACCAAACTGCAGGCTGCCCCCGCACAGTGAGTGAACTTACAGCGAGTCATTGAACAAGTGGGTCTCTGGACTAGTTACGATATGTGGGGTACCCATTACAAATAGCACGATTTAAGTGAAGAAAATTAATTAATTAAATAGTATATTGTTAAGAAATTAAATAGCAAATAATAACATAGTTTGGAATATGTAATTTGTATGTATATTGTATTTGCCTCTTTAAAATATCAAATTTATTTCTTAGGTTTGACTTCTTGATCTCAAAATGGAAACTAGGAAAATACAAAAATATATATTTCGTTAGAAAATTATACAAATTTTATACTAACAAAAGAATATACCTTAATTCATATTAAAAATAGAATAAACTTTGATATTTCGAATTTAAAATTATCAAATTATAGCACCTTTATCGGTATGTATACAATTTATTTGTGTATCTTTTCAAATTTCTTAAGTATCTAACAATATTAATTGTATCGAAACATTTATTATTCAATTTACCTAAGCAATTGTTCTCTTTTCGGAATATTTTTGCTCATATGTATTACTTAATATTAAGAAGAATTTTGATTTATCACTCATATGTAATATTAAGTAAAATATTGATTTATCACTCATATGTATATGGCAACGTAAAAAGTGTCGTTGTACACATCGACCATAATAATGTAATATTATATCAAATCCTTTCGTATAAAATAATATTATAATAATAATTTATAATATATTCTATGAGGATAATATAATATAAAAATAATAATAATAATAATAATATGGCTAAGTAGATACTTCCTCTTAAAGAGATCTCTTAATAGAATGAATTTTAAAATACCGCAAAATACTGCGTTTAATTTGTAGAATTTCTTTATTAATAGAAAAATAAATTAACTTTATTTATTGATCTCTTTTGCCGGATATAATTGCTCAGATATTTATAAAGAAAATTATTAATTTATTGCAGCATAAAATGATCGTAGATATCGAATTTCGCTTCAAATATGGAATAAGTATTGTTAAATTTATATTTTCTGTTATTTTCAAAATACACTCTTAAATAATAATTAACAACTAAGTTCTTATTATTTCAAATTTATATATAGTTATTTATCTTCTTAATTTGCTTTTATTTTCTGAGTTATATTTCGTTAAAACCTTGTTTAAGGTTGGCAAAACTCGCCTGTATTCTAGCTTATTTATATCTTTTTAATATGGAATAAATGTTTATAATATTCCACTGATATTATCCAACCACCTAGAGTGCTAAAGTACCTCTTTTACTGGTAATTTCCTCAACGAATATCGATTCAAAGTCTGAACTCTGACTAAGCCGGCCGGTGGCGTTGACGCTAACAACGATGACGCCATCTGGTGGGCAACTACGGCGACGCTGTCAGTGATTTTTCCTTGGAATTACCACCCCCCTAACCCCCTAACCCCTTTCCTCCACCCCTCCAACCCCCTTCCCTCCACCCCCCCTCGAAATACAAGAAAAAAGCTGCTTAAAGACATCGTTGTCGACGCATTTGGCCAGCGCCATCGTCTGCGTTTTTGGCCCCGGCAGGTTTTTCCTTTTGGCCAGCCTCGTGAAAATGCATTAGCCGCAGCCCATGATTCATGCCACAGTCGCAAAAATATATACATATATATATATATATGTGTGTATACATGTATGCAATAAAAGTAAGAAAATACAGCAGAAAAAGCCAAGTGGAAGAACCCCCCGTGGTATGGATTTTCCCATTTGGCCCCGATTTAGCCGGCCGGCCGGTCCCAAAATCCATGTTAATTTCTCGAGTGCTTTATTGTCTGGCCAGAGTTCAAGTGGCCATGTAGCTGTAGCCGTAGCTTTAGACGTATAAATGTATCTGCAAGGCCCACAAGTATCTAAAGGCAGGATATCTGCAAGTTTTTAATTGCCGCGTAAATGGCTTCAAGATGCTTAGGTTTATTGTGATGGCTTTCGTTGGGGTTCATTTTGAGTTTGATTTCTTTTAATGATTTATAAACTTATAAATCAGGCTTTATGTAAGCCAACAAAATAAAGCAATTTCTTTACAACTTGAGCCAAACTATTTTTAACTTGAAAAATCGTACACCTTTGAATATCTTCACGCGCCTAAGTTAAGTGTAAGCTAAGAAAAAGTTCGTTTTTGGCTTAGGTTTTTCGCGGAAAAGGGCTTAAACAGATTTTCTCTAGATACAGACAGTGGCACGTATCCAAAATATATATACATATATAAATATATACAACACACTCCGTGTTAAGGCGAAAAACCGGGCCTGTCCGATGTCCCGTGTTTCTATAATTCACGGACAATTAAAAGCCGGCTTGGCAACAAGTTGAAAAATTCGAAACTAAACGCCGGCGAACTATCTATCTGTCTGACAAGGAAAAAATACAAAAAATACAACGAAAATACAACAAAAAAACCCAGCAAGCCACGTTCATTAGGCGACGCATGCGCAGGTAGGCCTACATTTAATGTAATTATCAATGATTAATGAATTGCTTGAGCAAACATTGTGCGAGCGCTCAGATACATTCGCCAGATACAGATACAGCTATATACATATATATATATATAAACAGATACAAGACCAAAACAGCGACAAACCTGTGAACTCGGCCTAATGACCAAGAGCTAGAGCCCGATCTAAGCGCGGCCAAAACCCTAAAACCTAAAACCAAAGTGAAAACCTTCAGGTAGCCAGCCGGTCCGAGGGACCTGTAATAAAATAAAGTAAAGTAAAACAAAAAATACAGAAAAATAAAAGCGAGCAAAGGCGAGCAGAAATTAACACAAAATCCTAGAGACTGACCGCTCTAATTTCCCGAACTACAATTAGCGACCTGGCACTTTTGCCATCGTCTCGATAGTTCCAAGTAGATATTGCAGCTACACTGGAAGAAATTCTATTTCAAATCTATTCAGATATATACGGAAATTTATTTCGAAAGTGTTACTTAAATTTACTGTATAATTAGAGAGATGCGTTGAGAAATAAATAGCTAGTTAGATATCTACAGATATTTATTTAGATATTTTTTATTAATATAGATTAAATAAATAAATAAATAAATATAAATAAAAAATAAAATTGTAAATTATATATAACCTGTAAAATATACCGATATTTGTGAATATTTATTAATATATTTTGTTTACTATTTACTTAAAAAGCAAAAAATGTTAAACCCTGTTAAGCGAAATAACTTTCCCATAACAAATTGTTTTCTAAACTTCTCCTATTTTTTTCCCCATTTTTTTTTCTGTGTAAAGTCCAGAGGAGTAGCCCTAGCTCTGGGCGGCAACAATGGGTTAAGGAACAGAAGAAAAAAAAAAAACTAATGATTGGAAAACGATTTCTTCGGCGCAGTTATGGAAGTCAATTAAGCGGCGTGTGAATATCGAGACGTTAACCGGAGTGTCTGCCGTTCACGCCCCCCGAGAGACTCGAGGCCCAAAAATAATAAATAGTATGAGTCTGCCTACATACTTGTATAATATAAATATATATATAAATAATATATATAAAGAGCAAACCTGGTGGCGTCATCCACTCCCAGACCCAATCCCAATCCCAATCCCAGTCCCAGTCCCAATTCCTATTCCAGCTCCATGGCCAATTCAAACTGAGGGCCAAAACAGCCAGCGGCACTAGACAAGCCACAATCATGGCCGTTTGTTAAGGGAAAAGCCATTGAAATTTCGCTCCAATCATTTGAATTTCAAATACGCCCGGGCAACACCTATTTATCTCTAGGCACAGAGACACACGCGTTCCCGTAAAAGTTCGATTTGTCAAAGACTCGGCCACGATTATTCATCATTAGAAAGGTCTTGGCCATAAATCCCCCCAGCGAAGGTGTCCATCCATCCCAGGCTCAGGGGTTGCATAAATTACATACCGAGTCTAGCAAAAAATAAAATATTTTAATTACGAATTTAAAACAAAAGAACTTAATATCAACTCAATGATTGCAAGCTAGAGATTTGTACAAAAAACTATAGGCCAAGAACAAAATTATAAGTGCCTGTAGCTGTTACCAAAGAAAGACATCTTTTCTATTTTAATTCAATTTTTGTTTGAGTTCATTTTAGTGTAATTTGTATTTCAATTACATTTTTAAAACTTAGCTCAATTTAATAATTACAAGGCAGAGATTTTTATAAGAATGATAACTCAAAAACAAATTGATTACATTTTATAATAAACATACTACTAATTTTGTATTTGAAACTAAGAAACAAAACAGCCCCCATTTTTAATTCAATTTGTTTACTATTTTTCTGAAAAATTATAAAACCAAAGAAGTTAAAATAAAAATAAAAACTCAATAATTACAAGATTTGTACAAAAATTATAAATTACAAACTAAAAGTAATTTTCTTCAAACAAAATAATAAGAACTAAGAAATACATCTTAAGAACCTTCCCTATAATTATATTATAATTTTAGTCCGAAGTTTGCAACGCAGTGAAGGAGACATTTCCGACCCTATAAAGTATATATATAGTTAACTTCCCTTCTTGTTTTAAACTAAGAAACAACTAATTTAAACAAAAATATGTTTAATGAGCATTTTCTATTGCCCTTTTAAAAATAATAATCATTTTGTTTTCCATTATTTTCCTACTTCATTTACAATTACACCAACGAATCTTGTATTATGAACCTAGGCAACATTACAATGCCCCCAGCGAGTGTATCGAAATTATAATTAAGTTAAAAAGAACAGCCAACAAAAAAAAACAGCAGTAACCAAAAAAACCTATTAAAAATGCCACTTACAATTAACAAAGGGAATAGGGCTAAAGGGTATATCGTATACTGGTACTTATAAAACTGCGTACTGGTTACTGGTTCTGAACCCGTCCTCCGCCCGGTGGCTCAGCTGTTTCGGATCGCTTAGAACTTGGAGCCAAAGAACAAAAAACAAAAATAAATAAATAAAAAAGAGACTGAGGCGAAAAGCAAAAGAAATACAATCTATCTGCGCAGTTACATAAATTTCTTGCTGAGTAGATTGGCTTGTTCTATGAATGGTTCCAGCGGATCGCTACGGGAACAGAGGGGATGTCGCCGAATTGGGAAGTTCGGGGAGGTGACAAAAGTGGCAGAGAATGTTTTCCAACAAATTCAAATCGAATAAAATATTTGATTTCATTTAATAAAAGATATCCTACTTCTTTGCTCATCTTTCTAATTTAAAAAGAACCTAAAGAAATATTCCTTTAAGCAATTAACACTAAAGCCTTCTTAAGGTTTATGGTACAATTATTTAGATTTCTTTGAGGCCTAAAAATCCCATGAAAATTATAATTTCTTTCTCATTGATTTTTCAATCAAACGAAAAACCCTTCATAAGAACTAAAATACTTTTTTTTATTTTTAATACACCTCAAAATTGCTTGAAAATTGTAATGCTTATATTTCTTTATATTTAATTATATTTTTGTTTCCTTTGAATGTATAAAGTATCTTTTTTTTTGACGTATAAAAATCAAACCAAAAACCTTTCTCAAGATATACAATTTTTTTTTCTAAAACCCAATCCCAAAATAATTTAAATGCTTATATTTCTATATATTTAAATACATTTTCTTCCTATTTTACTTGTAAAAAAACAAACACAAGAGGGTTTTCTTATGATCTAAAATTCTGTAAAATCTCTATAAAACCTATGATTAAAAATCCCCTAAAAGTAAAAAAATTAGATATATTTGTAAATATTAAATTAAAAATGTCTACCTATTGGAATCTTGTCAGTTTTGTCGCCTGACATGCCCAAGACAAAGTGTGAATATGGAAAGAATGTGCGTGTTTGAGGTAGCCCCCAGTGTCAGCCATCGGCAATCGACAGTCGGCAGCAAATACGCATAACAAACGCAATTAAATTTTATAAATATTTAAAACATCCATTTACATACCCGACTCGCACATACACATTGAGATATACCTGTACGATCTGAAAACCCGGGGAGTCGGGCCGGGATCGGCTGTTTGGTAACGAACATGGCCAAAATCGAAAGGGGAAGTCACAATCGCCAAGTCAAGACAAGCCAAAGCCAAAGCCAAAGCCAAAGCCAGGCCCAAGCACAGTGCGTATAAAAGACTTTTTTATGGCTTTTGAATTTAATTTTGTTTTATGCGATGAATTTGCTGTTGACTGGAGGAATGTGAGCCAACTTGATTTGTCAGGTTTTATATATGTACATATGTATATACATATATATATATTTTGGGGGGGCTAATCAGGCTACGGGCTACGCGGGTTGACAATGAAGGGCTAAGGGCCGAGTTCGCCTCGAGTTCTCTCTCGCCGTTTGGCTTAATTATTTATGTATTTCAAACATACATATGTACATACATATGGTATATCGGCAACATAATTATATATGGACGATGGTCGGATGTTTGCTCATGTTTGTACACATTATCAAATTGTTTCTATCTTTCTTTGTTTTATACATTTTGGCCCGAAGGAAATTGAAAGTTATTTGTGTTCAGAATTTAATTAGAGAGACTTCGTGCTGAAAGACACTTAAGGCCTGTGATTTGTGTCTCTGTGGGGATTAACCCACTTTGGACCACCATTAGATTGATCTTAATGACACCAAATAGGCCTCCAGATGGCCAGAGGAAAGGTTGTGGGCTTAGGGGAAATCGGAGAACAAGAAATACAATTTAAGAATTATATATTTATATTCCATTTTATTTAAATTTAAACTCGTTATAAGAAAACAAAATATTCTCACATCTATACACATATTTGATCACTTTTACAACACTAAAGCGTACATATAAATCTTTTTATGGCCCCTAAATTTCCCAAGTACAAACTCAGCAATCTACTACTAAAAATTAATACTAATAATAAACTATACTAAATAAATTCCCCTTAAAGTAGCTTGTTAAATCCTTAAAAACCGTAGTTTAATAATTTTCCCATTTTACAACACTAAAGCAGGATGTATTATCCTAATGGTTCCTAAAGTTCCCAAGTACAAAATCAGCAATGCGCTCTACTAGAAATTAATACTCAAAATTTATAATTAATACTCAAACTAAAATGATAAAACTATAAACTATACTAAATAAATTTCCCTTAAAGTAGCTTGTTAAATCCTTAGAAAACCCAGTTAAATAATTTCCCCCTTTTACAACACTGAAGCAGGATGTATTATCCTTTCGGTTCCTAAAATTCCCAAATATGAATTCAGCAATGTAATATCATATTTAAAATTCTTCAAATAAACACTTTAAATCATTTTTTAAGAAATATAATACTATATAAATTTGCCCAATTAAAACCTTGGTTAAGCGCCTACTAATAAATAATAGTCCCTGTGAAATAATTCCCTAATTACCAACACTGAAGCTTACACAGATGCAGCATATTTAAGGGCTTGAAGTTATAAACATAAATACTCAAAATTAAATTATAAAAACTACATATTCCCCACCATAAAGACCCCTGGTGGTAGCTCCAAAGAAAACCCTGTTAAATAATTTCCCCAGCCTTAGATAATCGCAAAACCCAACCCTTTTTGCGGCTCTCTGGCTCTGTTAGTTTTCACCAAGTGAAAGTTTCTATGAGTGTTTGCCAAAAAAAAAATATACGAAATAAATAAATTTAAAAAAAATTAAAACAAAGAAACCCAAAAAAGGCGAGTATTTCTTGGTAACCCCATAATGAGATCTACCTAGGCCGCCGCATTATTTCGCTCGATCATGTGAGAAACAAAAAAGGTTGCACAGCTCCGCATATCTCTTTTATTTTTGTATTATTTTTTTGGGGCAGGAAGCGAACTAAGATCGAGTTTTGGGATCTCTGGCGACCGTCACACATTTTGGCATTGACAACGGTGGCGTCCGATCTTTACTCTGCAGCAACAAGAACAACAGCCAAACAAAAAAAAAAGGGTTAAGAATGGACGGCTGCGCGGGGTTAAGGGGTCCCTGGGGGTTAAGGGGAAGGCGAACGCCACGGGCATAAAGTTCACACTCGTAAGTAAATAAATTTAAATGGCGGCACTTCTGTTAATCTTCTTTTTTGGCTGCCTTCGTGTCTTCTGGCTGTTTTCGGTACAGTGGGGAGTCGCTGAGGGGAGTGAAAACTATATATACTGTAAATAAATATTTAATATAATGGTAAAAACATATTTAAAAAAATCGAGTAAGAACTTAAATATGTAGCAAGTTCTTTTTAATAGTTTCATTATTATTTTAAATTGTATTCTTGCATTGGTATTTTCAATTGTGGGTTTCTATAAATTTACACACCGATTTTTGCACAGATTACATTAAATAAAGCTATGTTTTTTAAAGAGCAAACTAATTTAAAACACAATATGTAATTTTTAAATAATAATAAAATCATACTTTAATCTGGAAATATATTTTATAATATTCATATCTCGAAAAAGAAACTGAAATTATTTTTGTTATTGAAATTTGGTAAAGAAATTTTGGTGAAACATCGACTTAAATATTATGAAATCAAAAAGAAAACGTTAGTACTATCAGTTTGCATATTTATTATATTTATAAATATACAATATTATTAATACATATTAAAAATTATGTAAAGAATATATATTATATATATTATTTAAAAGTAAAAAATGCTCTCCCTAGAGTATCCCCTGTAATTTGAATTTGTTCCTGTACGTCTGTATTTCAGCTCCAACCTTCTCAGTTGTAGGTTCAGTATTTCTTTTTCTGGATTTTTTTTGTTTCACATTTTTTTGTGAGTTTAGCGAAACGTTTTTCATAAGAAATTCAACAGGCAAGCTAAAGACTTCGTTTCTTTAGCGCTGGGCATTAAGATTTTTATGGTTATTAATTTGCTAAGTAATACGAAGACGTTAAGGTGAGAAGCGTGCGGAGGGGGGACGATCGTTTCGGGCTCAGAAAAGCAGGCTAAAAACTGAAGTGGACAGCCATAAAGGGCCCCGAAAAAAAAAGCCAGCAAAAAATACATACATGAAATAAAGGAAAAAAATAAAAAGTTCGAGTTGGAGTTTGGAGTTCTGTGAATGAAGAGCACTTTGCATTGAAGAAGAGCGCGTATAAAAAAAAATCGTTATTTTGGATTGTGAGACTCATAAATAATCGCAGTACCAGTGCCAACATTTGAATTTATACAAAATAAACATTTAAATTATATAATAATACATATAATATATTTATATATATTTTTGAGGATTTTTTAAATAAGTAAAATAAGAATTTTTGGTTGTTTTAGCATTTTCCTTCCTTTTCTAAAGCGCTGTTAAAATTAATTCTAAAATAAACGGAAATTAAAATGAAGCAAAAACATGATTACTTCATAATTATCAAAACGTAAATATATTAATTAGTATCATTTATTATTTAAGTTATTATTTTAAAATAAAGAAAAAAACGACCACTTTGGATTTGTAACAGTCTCCTTATTTTTAAAAGCTTTAAAATATTCTTCAACACTTTTTATTGAACATAAACAAATTCCCAATTAATTTAACACTGTTTTTGACTGCGCGGTAAGTTCCAAAATAAATTAAAATAAAATAAAGGGGGGTCTTATCTTAATATAAAGAACATAAAGTCAGTTACTTCTCCAGTTTTATGCGGCTCCATTCACAATTTTTCCCGGGACTCTCTGCTGGCACTCATCATCATCGTCTGCCTGATTGTCGTCGGTTTCGTAATTTGATTCCAGTTAAAATGAAATGAAATCTTGTTGCCCTAAAAAGCAAAAGCCAAAAAAAAAAATACACAAATAAATGAGAAAAAATAAAAGCAGACAAAACGCAAAACTCCTCGCATATCTTTCTGGCGTTTCCTTTTGAACTGAACGCGGCAACCGAAAGGCTTTTAAGTCCAAGTTTCGAGGTCTGTGGGCGACCCTTTTTCGATACCCTTCAAAGGGAGTCCGAGTTTCGAGACAGAACATTGAACTTATGTGGGAAACATAATTAATAATAAATGAAATTTAAAATAGCTCAAATTTAAAAGATACAAAACAAGAACTTGCAAAATGAAGTTTAATCACTTTAAAGGAACTTCAAATTAAAATTAAATAAAATATGTATAAAAAGAGTATGTAGCAAGCTTTATGTTCACAACATTTTTCAAATTCTTGGAGACGTTTTTTTCGCATCACAATGTTCTCCTTTGGCTTTGGCCGGATTCTGGGTTTGGTTTTATGGGAATTGTGGCAACAGTTCGCACATATATATCTCTTTTGTGGCAACTTCTTTTTGGCCTACGCAAAATGTACATTTCCCCGACGCCAAACAAAAAAAAAAAATAAATAAAATATAAACTTGTTTCGAGCCGCACGTGCTGCTGCTTTGCGGCCAAGTTAATATTATTTGAATTCTTTTTCCGCTCCTCTCGTAGTTGGCATTTTTATGCTCATAATTTATGCGACGCCTCAAACGATTCATTTGCATACGAAATGTTTGAAATGGCATTGATTTGACAACGCGCGCCACGGGCCGGCATAGATACAGATACATTTTGCAGATAAAGATACGGATACAGATTTAGATACAGATACAGATACAGATACAGATACAGATACAGAGTCAGGTGGATCGAGAAAAGCCGAAAGCCGAAAGCCGGCCCCCTGGCAACCGCCGAGTGAGCATATCAGGCGACATCGCACAGACAGCCATTCAAACACATCGACTAATTAATGAAATCTCAATCTAATCCGCACGATTCCGACTTAAGTTTGGGCTGTTTCTTTAGTTTTTTCGGCCTCAAACAAATCGGCAGAAAATACAATAAAAAAATACAACTTAACGAAACAAAGAAGACTAAAGCGATGTCCGCGTGACACGAATTGGAAATTAAAAATATGTTTCTATTAGGTTAAGAGCTAAGAAATTTATTTATTATTACGTATTAGTTGCTAAATTTTTTAATAGTTGGAATAGGATATTTTTATGTGTGTTGTTTTGAATGAACTTTTTAAGGAGTCATTAGATTTATTTTAATTATTATTTCTTGCCTGTGGTAACTTTTTCCAACTTATTTGTTTATTATTCTTATATGGAAACTATAACAATATTGATTGTACATTTTATTTATTAAGTGAAATATAAGTTTAAAATTCTTCTTATAATTATCTGTGTTCGTTCAATTAAACTACGAATATATTAAGAACACGCCTTATAAAACAGCTATTTAGGTAAATGAATGCATTGTAATTTAATGATATATTTCAAAGTTATTAAGTAACTCTTATAATTCAAATTACCACAAATAAATAGTTAAGCAAAGGTTTAAAATACGTTTAAAAAACCTCATAAATTAGACAGCATTTAAATTACAAGCTAACTCCATAATGGTTCCATGTAATCGCTTCATTTCAAGTCGTGCTCGACGAGGGATCCCCGATCGAAAGTCACGAACAACGGCGAATGCTTGATGTATCTTTTATTCTTGTTAATATTAATTTTGTTTTATACGATACATATGAATATAGTGAATCCGATACAAGAAATCAAGTTCAATGGAGTGGTGCCGACAAGCTGAACCTGAACCTGTTGCGGTGAATATGCAAATGGTATGCGATGACATTCCTTAATTTGCCTAATAATCGACCCGTTAAGTTGGCCTGGCAACAGCTGAGATGCTATAAAATTGCGATCTATTGGACTTGGATTGAGAGCAGCCATAAAAAATATAGATATATATATGTATATATATTTATGCCACCAAAAAGATCGCATTCGCCACGGTTGGCAATCAAAGAAATAATGCCACTCACAATTGCCAACTAATTGTTGGGCCTAAGTTCGATCGATCCGCAGCGAATCGTTGCGATTTTGTTGGCCATATCTTTGGCCATTATTGAATCAAGTGACAATTGTTCCAAAGTTCGCAGTTGTGCGTGTAGTTTCTCATTTTTTTTCCCCCTGATTGATTAATTGCCCATTTGATTTGATTTTCCTCTATTTCTTCGGAGTGGTTGCCTTTGAATTCTCCGCGTCTCTGATAAAGACTTTTGGCGACTCACAAAATTTGCCAAAAAGCGAACATAAAAGAAGATAGGCACTGGGCAAAAGAAATATATAACTATACACAAATATATATATATATATATGTATATGTATATTTAGGTATATATAACAAAGATCGGCAATTAATTCGCTTTATTCGATTCGGGGACATGGGAAAATTATACATTGGCATTCAATGACTCGTTGAACAGACATTTACGTGATTGCCATTTAAATAAAATCGAGTTTTTGTATGGGTTTTTTGTTTTTTTCTTTTAGAGTTTAAGGTGTAGATTTTTTAAAATCGATATTTAATAAATTGCTTATTAACCCAGTTTGCTTTTTAAATAATAAATACATTTCTAACAATAGTTGCTTAGCTTTAAGACATCTTCAAAGGTTTTTGTGTATCTTTTTAGGAATTTTTCTATGCTATAAATAAACCATTTAAAATAGGTATTGAAATTATCACAAAATAGTATAAAAACCTTTATTTTACTTAGTAAAAGGCACCAGAAATGTTGCTAGAGAATGTTGAGCCACTGCTAACCATGTTGCCAGGACTCAAGAGACTTTACTTCATTTCTTAAAATGATCTGTTCAAAATTTATATATATTTAAATAATATATAAATTAAATATTTCCCAAGTAATTTCCGGAAATCGTACAAAGACTCTTGCTAGAAAATTCCTTATAATTTATAGGCAAAACCCCAAAGGAGATAATGTTTGAGTTGGGTTCACAGTTTGAGCTTGAAATGATCACAGCTCCCCTTTGGAGTTCTTCTTCGGTTCAAAGAAAGGCGCAAAAAATAAATAAAATACAAAAACAAAATATAACAAAAAAAAAAGAATGAGAAATAAAAAGGGAATCCTATTAAGCAAGCAAAACGTAAACGGAATTTTAAGTTCATTTGCCCAGCAGAGCGTGCCTCGACTTTCATATGATTCCTGTGTTCGTTCGTTCGTTCTTTTTTTTTGCTTAAGGTTTCAATCTTTTCCCGGTTTTTATTTTTATTTTTATTTTTATTTTTTTTGCCAGCTCTTTCATGGGTAACACTTACCCACCTCTGATCATCACTGGGGGTTTCTTAATTGAAGGAAATGCTCCGGCTTCCAGGAATCAATCTGCGGTATTTTGCAAGCATTTAAAAGAAGGAATTTAAGAAGTTGAAAAAGTTACGAAAAAACTTTTTATATATTTTCTTAAATAATAATATTTTTATGACCAAGTAAAAGCTTTTAACAAATGCTAAAAAAAAAATAAACTAAGAGAAACCCGTGCAAATTCGAAACGAAGTGCCGAAAAGCCGCTGATTCAATGACTCCATTAAATCTCTCCATTTTATCTCTGTTCTTTTTTTTTTCCTGTTATTTTTTTTTCTTGGGATCCATCAAGTCCTCTCATCTTCTCTAACTGGAGGCAACAGGTTGCCGCTTTGGACCACGCCCCCTCCGATGGAAGCCTCCTTTGGATCCGCAGACTCGCCCAATTCGCAAATTCGCAAATTCGCAGAGTCGCGGATCCGGAATTCTGGAATGGCCGTTTTAAATGCACGGCAGGAAGAGTTCCTTCACTTTGTATTCACAAATTAGACACAAGTTAAACATTTTTACGGTTTGTGAAGTGGAGCCGCCGATGAGCGATGGACTCGTAGACAACGCCGTCGATGATGATGATAATGATGTTGTTTATGCCATTCTACCAGCAAACACACAGTCGAAAAAATCATATAGATCGAAATAGTTTGTAAATAATGTTAACTAATTACATATTTCATAAAAAATAACTTTAAAATGGACTGCAAATTATCTTATATGTTATATTACATAATTTACTTATTGAAAAACCCTTTGACATTGATTGTACATAATTTAAATAATTTGTTTTATTTGAAAAAATATTTATATGTGTTAAATAGTTAAAATAATATATTTAAAAAAATTAAATACTTCAATTTCGATTGTAAATAATAAAGATGATTTATTTTAAAAGTTGTCTTACATCAATAACAAATAGTTTTCCTTAACACATTCAGAAATGAAACATGTAAAACGATAAAAAAGGCATTCATGGTATATCGTAAATAAATATCGCTCTCATTATATCGAAATATCGAAATTGCATTTAATATAAAAATATTCAAATTATGATATTATAATGGCTTAATTTCTTTATTGTTATTATTTATTTTTCCAAAAATGTGGTTTAATATTATAATATTATAAAAATATTTAGTAATCTATCGTTTTTTATCAAATATCGAGAAATATTGAAAGCTCAAGTAGAAAATATATATAAATACATTTGAATATCCCTGACTATAAGCAACTACAATAAAACAGATAAGTCTTTAAATCCTATTAAAAATAACATTAAAGAATGTTGTATAACATTATACAATATTAAATATTAACTAATAAAGTAGATTAGCATTAAATATGATTAAATTACTTTTAATATCAGTAAATTATTTTTAATGTCAATAAATAATATTATTAAATTACTTTTAATATCAATAAATAATATTAAATAACATTAATATAAACTTAATAATTAAATATACTTTTAAATATATACACTCATTTTCAACATGTTTGCTGGTTTAAAAAAATTAATGTAAATTAAAAAAGATAATTCGAAAAAAAATCGATGAGGTAAAGAATTAATTTTTTCCCCTAATAATGAAATTTTGCCGTTCTTTTCAGTGTACTTATTGCGTCTCTTTTCATTCCAGCGCATCACTCAAAATTTACTTACCATGTAAAGCATGACCGTGTGAAACGATGCCGCCATCGTCTGTCCCAGTCCCTGCCCAGCGTCTCCTCTTCGTCCCGGCCCCCAATACACCTCCTTTCCTGTCTGCTGTCTGAAGCGAAATCCTGGCCAGCACCCCCGCCCTCACCCCATCCATTATCCCCCAACCGCCATCCCCTGCCCCCAATTCATTACCACACATTGTACTTTTATGGATATGGCATAAGTTCCTTCGTGCACCTCAAGACCCCACTCCGCAGCCACTTCATCTCTGTCTCTGTCTCTGTCTCTGTCTCTGTTTTTGTCCTTGTCTCTGTGTGCCCCACCCAGTGAGGCACAGTGGTTGCAGGAGCCTGCAAAAAGGGGGTTTTGGAATGTAGATTTAGCTATTAAACTATCAATTTTTTTATGTAGAAACACTAGCAAGCGCAACATATAAATTTTAACCTTATTTAAATAGTTATTTAAAAAATTACTGTACAAAATATAAGTTTTGAGGGCTGATCATTAGTAAATGGTGCGTATGAGTCCCTTGGCATTGAAGAAAAAGATTGTACTACAGACAATTAATTAATACTTTTATAAAATCTTCTTTTAAGACATAAGTTGTTAAGAATTGGAAAGCTTATTAAATAAAGCTTATTGAAGATAGAAAACTACATTGCTAGATGGAGAGGTACACTGATAGAGAGATAGATAATAAATAAACCGAGAGATACATTAATAGATAGATAGAAAGAAAGATATATATATAGTTAAGTCGATAGATGAATGCATAGATAGAAGAAATATAAATAGTTATCTACATAAATATGTAGATAGACCGATAGACAGATATATATGAACATATTTAAATAAATAAAAATAGTCCTTTAAATTTCTTCTTTTCGATGTAAGAGCTTGAAATTTTTTTAAAAACATAAAAACAGAAATAGAGAGATGTATAGATATATAAATAGAGAGATATATAAATAAAAAGAAGGATAAAAGGTAAATAGATAAATAAAAAAAAAAACAGCTATATATATATATATATGTATATATAGATCTAAGATAGAAACATTAATAGTTAGAGGGATAAATAGAGATATGAATAAGCACATAGATAGATATTAAAATATATAGTAGATATAAATAAAGATAACGACATACATTGATAAATATTTAGATAAAAATGTAAATTTAAAGTCAATTAAAATTTATTATCTAAAGCTCGCACATACTATAAAAATATACATAGATAGAAAGATGCATTGCTAAAATATCTTGCAATCTCTCAGCTACTGTGGCTAGGTAATCGCTTTCTTTACATATTTGACTTAAACTCTTGTTATTATTCCTTTATTGATTTTCGCTAATACTTGTTCCCCTTTTTTTGCGCAATATGGAATATGGCAGCGTTTCTTCTATCTTTTGCAGAATTCGCTGTGTCAACATTTGTGGTTCCCCGTTTTGTGGTGACACTGTTTGCCCAAAATGTGGTGTTTGTGTGTGTGTGTGTGTGTGTGTGTGTGTGTGTGTGGGGGGGGGGGTTTGCTGGGTTCTTTGATGAGAGCAGGGGGTGGGGGTGGGCGCCGGCCGGCATCTCTTCCTCCCCCTCTGTGTCTTTCCCTCTCTCGCATTTTCTCCACTTCTTACTCCCATTGTGTGTTGTTGTTGTCTACTTGAAAGTCTGCACGCAATGCGTTGTTCAGAGGCGTAGTGGTTAGAGGGGGGTAAAATGGGGGGCCAGGAGGTGGACTGGAGGAATGTTTTTGGTGGCTGCTCTTGGACTTGGAGCCAGGGGAATTTCAAATACACTGAACGCTAAGTTTATTGTTAATCAAATAAAACAAGTTTCTATCGTAAAATAAATATGTAACAATTAAATTGTAATTGTGCTGATAAACAGATGAATAGATGAACAGATGAACAGAGGAACAGATGAACAGATGAACAGATGAACAGATGAACAGATGAACACTTGGACAGATGAACAAATGAACAAATGAACAAATGAACAAATGAACAAATGAACAAATGAACAGATGAACAAAAAACAAAATAAAAAGGTGAACAAATAAAATCTATAAATACGGACAGACGGACATTACTAAATCTAGTCAGCTGGTGATGCGATTTTTGGCCTCTGAAAAACATTCTTTATATAAAAAGAGGAATGCCTCAATTTTTTTTTGAATATGACTTTAAAATATTTTATTTATTAATGTAGTATATTTGAAGTTATACTTAATTAATACCAAATTTAATTAATATTAATTTATAGTTTAACTATCTTTTTTACGTTGCACACCTTCTCCTGCGTGCGTGTGTAAGCTGCTGCCCCCAAAGATCGACCCTTCCCTTGCTCCCAGCGTCTGAGCGAGCTCTCTATCTCCCTCTTTCTCTGCGTCTGTCTCCGTCTCTGTCTCTGTCGGTTGTTGTTGGTTCATTGCCCGCCAAAAATTTTTGAAGGCCAAAATAATATGAGATTTTTTGTTGTGTTTTCGCCTCGCATTTTGTTCGTGTTTCTTTGCTTACGGCTGCTGCTTCTTTTTCCCTTACTTCGTGTATTTGTATTTTTGTTTTGTTTTTATTCTTTTTGGCGTAGTCATTTCAGGTTTTCCCTTTCTGGCAAATTTTTGCCCCATTCCCATTGTGCCCCCGCCCGCCAGCCAAACCAAGAAAAAAAGCCTAAAAAGCCACACAAAAAAATAAATAAATATATGTGTTTAAATATTATATAAATAAATAAGAAAAGAAGCAAACTGATGTATGTACTTGACTGGTGTCATGCAATTCACGCACTTTTTTTTTTTATTTTAAAAAATTAAATAATATACATACATATGTATATTTTTCTGGGGAATTAAAGAAGCTGACCAGATTTCCGATCAATTAAACTTTAAGCTTCGATTGGTTTTGCCGATTTCGGTTATTAGATTACGTTCAAAGGGATTCCAAGAGGCTACAGGGACTTGATGAAATATTTGACATTTGACTAATCCAATTAATTATGCTTCCTTTATTTTGCAATAGCTTTAAACAAAAATATTTTATATAACTTAATATAATTTGATTTAGAATTTAAAAGGGTATTCTTAAGGGTTGGGAAATGTTGTTTATTTATTTAATTGATTTTTTTTTAAGTAAATATTTTGGAAGGTTTAAATATGGGTGTACCCTTATAGGGTTTTATAATTTTAGTCAGTTGCTTGCAAGGTCAGTTAAATTATCATAAAATATTTTTTAAATGTTATATTAAATAAATTAATTAAACTAAACTAACTAAATGTATTTTTATTGTATTGTATACATCTCTTAAAGTCATTTTTTTAACATATTTTGAATACTTAAAATGAAAACTCTCTGATTCAAAAAAAACTGTAGAGTTTTGAAATAGCTTTATAATGTGCTTAAAAGTATGCAATACAATTTTAAAAATGTATTTACCGCTTACTTCTGTGTGTTTTTCAAATGTAAAGCTTGTTACCCTTTTCTTGGTTACTCTTTAAGGGTTTTAAAACCCTTAATGATTTTTGGTATAAGCCAAAAACTGAACTTCTAAATTTTGCTTACACCTAAAGTGTAATTTTGAAAATTTAAGTTTAATTTTATAATTTTTCAAGACCCCTTTAAAATGAATTTCCCTATCCTGCTCACTGTATACGTATATATCTGTAAATATAAACCCTTGTACATATGTATAAACATTTATTTGCTAAGCTTCTCAACGGACTTTTGGGTTCTTTTTTTCCTCTTTTTTGGGGGTTTCCAAGAATCGCATCGCAGTGGTTGAGGAATTCCGGAACGCGGGTTGAGACTACTTTTCGGGCACCACTTGAACAAAGCTCCGAGCTGCGAGTGCGAGTACTCATACGAGTATCTCGTTTTCTACGCATTTTTTCAACATTTTTTATGGTTCTTGGTTTTCTTTTTATTGTTGTTGTTGGTGTTGGTGTTGGTGTTTTTTTTTGTCGTTGTCAGGCCGAAACAAGCTTGAGCACTTGAGAGATCTGTTAATAGAGCTGATAAACTGTTCGATACAATTTTCGGGGCTCGAATCGGAATCGGAATTCGCCGGCGAGGTAACACACGTTCTCTACCAAAGTTGCCCGGTGTCAAGAAACTCTCGAGTATCTAATTATATGGTAATACAGGCGTACGAATGTACATATAAATTACTCTTATTACAAACGAACACACACACTGAGAGTGGAGAAACGCTTACGCAACCGCGACTCGGGCGGTACGCCCCCACTAACCCCTTGGACCGCCTACCACTGATCACCCCTCCACCCCTCCACCGATCCGACCCAAAACCGACCCAATATATAGTTAACCACCCGTCGATCTATTACGCCATCGGCATCGGAATCGTTTAGTTTTTGTGTTTGATTCTATACGTAAATTCTTCTCAACTTCAGGAATCGTCTTGGGTTATGGAACATACTCAGGATAGCTTATTATTAACATAATATATAAATGATTCATTTGGATATAAATTTGTAAAAGATTGATCTATCTATCCCTTTAGGTATATATTTACTATTATCATGGGATCCAAATCCAGAATCCAAATAACCTTTAAGCATATTTAATTTATGGTCTATAAACTGCAGATAAACCATAATCTGTTTTTATATATATTAATAAATCTTTAACATACCAATCAAAAGCAAGAAATACCTAAATCTGAATAATAATTTATAAATAATTTAAATACAAATAAGAAGGAAGAAATATCTAAATCGAAATAATAAGAACTTATTATTAGTATTTGTATTAATTATTATATTTTTACATATCTTTCATACTACTTATTAGAATTTGTATTATTCATTATTATTATTTGTTCATTATTAATACTTTTATTATTAAGAATTATTCATTGTGCTTAATTTCTTTGAAAAATAATATTTTTATTACAGCCTATTTTTTTTACATATATTTTTGTATGCTGAAATTAGAGCATAAAGCTTTTCAACTTAAATATTTGGAATAGTTATATACAAATTGTTTTATTATTTATTTCGTATCCATTATTTTAATATAAAGATATTATTTATGTTTAGTTTATTTGTTATTACCAGTTACATTCTTATAAGTATTTTAATCTTACTTATAAACTTAACTAAGTTTGTTTCAATATGTAGCATATTGCGATCTCTTTGACTTTGCAGCTAATGATGATCAATCATCTGTGATCTCATCTCAGTCTGGGTTTTTTCATCTCTCATACATTCGCATTTCTTTTTTACATAAATTAAAAGACATCACTTGGAAGGAGAGTCAAGAAATTAATATGTATGGGTCAGCGAACAGCTGTAAGTCGATCAGAGTTAATTGTAAAGAAAATACATAGCTTACAATTGAAAATGTATATAAATAAATAAATACATAACAAAATACACTTCTACATGTTCTTCTCAGCTAAATGCATCGCTAATAAAATTATCAAAACCATTTCCAGAATTTTCACGCTTCTGCCAAAGGTAAATCAACCTGAAAGAGCATCATTTCTCGATTTCATTCAACACTTCATTGGCACTGTTCGAAATATATATAAAAATATATGTATATAAATCTGTTTATATGTTTTGGGAGAATATTTTTGATCGCTGAACTAATTTAAAATCAATTTCTGTTCTAGTGGGCGAAATGAATAATTGGCCAAGTATGCGCTCTTGGCATTCCATCAAAATGGAATAAGCGAGCCAACAATAACTGAAGGCAGCCACCAGAGACCAGAGAGCTTGTATCTGTTTCTGAGGATGCGTAAATGTATCTTTAGCTGGGCAACGGTGATATTTTAAGGTTTATTGACTAAACGAATACTAAATTTAAAAGAAATAGTAACAAATGAGTTTTTATTGGCTTTCATGTTTTTTTTTCCTACTTTTTATTTCTTTTAGAAATTAAATTAGTTTTTTCTTTTTTACTCATCAACAATTTGCACACTGTTTTATTTATTTTAAATGTTTAGTTTGATTTATTATTGAAGAAAATACATCAATTATATAAAGAACTATTATAAAATTATTAAATATTTATTAGCTACAAAATAAGTAATGAACTAATTGTTAAATGCTTATTTTATAGAATTTGTAAATTTAGCAGGCAGTAGATACAATATAAATACAATAAAATATAATATAAACCTTCTCCTAACATTATTATAATTTATTTCCTTATTTCCTAGCTTTTTTAACAACCTTCTTATTTATTTATTTATTGTTCTTTTTTTTTTTTTGTATCTGTATCTGTGCCTCGCCCATTTGTGAATTTCATCAGATGCCATTTCTTTGCCTGGGGCAAATTTCATTCATAAATATGAGAAATCAACTTGTGACAATGCCTAGGCACACACACGCACACACACCAGCACAGGCGAGATGTGCCACATGATCCCATCATCATCATCATCATCATCATCATCACCATCATCATCATCATCATCATCATCGCTGATAGTACGCACAGCTCCGGTCCCTTAACCCCCTTAACCCACCATGGCCCAAGTCTAAGCGAAGCTTTTAAATTACGTAAATTGATCTCAGGCGAAACTGAGACCAGAGAGAGGGAGAGAGAGAGAGAGAGAGATAGAAAGAGAAAGAGAGGGAGAATAGGCTCCACAAATCTCTCCTTACCCCTGCCCCAACCCCCTGCCCCAAGCCCCCACTGGAGATTCGTTTATTTTGATTTCCATTTTGAGGCCTCTTGGCAACCGAAGACAAACCGCGGCAACTTGTTTCTTTTTAAGGCATACCCTTCCTTCAAGGGGTATTTCGACTTTTGTCTACGTATAAAAAATAAATTAAAATATAAAGCAGCGTGGGTTTGTATAATAAAAAAAATATTCCAATCGATTTTTCTGAATTAATTAATAAAATTAAATACAAAAATTTCTAAAAACGTGATTTGGAGTAATTGTTGCTTTTATACAAGTTTTCTATGTGAAAATAATTATAAAAAATATATTTAAAACAAATAAATAAGCATTAACCTTTAGGTTTGATTATTTATAAAGTATAAAAGTCAAAATTTTTCTTAATCAATAAATAAACTAATATTAAAAAATATTTAAAAGCCATGTATTCTATTCAAGGGGTAATTTTGAATTTAGAACTATATTCTTACACAAAGAAATTAATTACTAATTTTTTTACAAGAAAGAAAAGATTTAAAAAATGAGTTTGATATCAATTAATATTATAAAATAATTAATATTATTAAGAAATACAATTAAAGAAAAATAAATATAAAAGGGTGATGTGGTGGACCCTTTTTAACTATAGATACGTGTTTAGCATAGATGTTTCTTTGGTAATTAATAATTTAATATTTAATCTGTAATTTTTAAAATAACTAATTATTAATTATTATTTAAATATAAAATATTAATAGTTAAAATAGCGCTCTTTCTAAAAACTTGTATATACATAGTTCCTGTCTTTTTATTTTTTTATCTCAGCTAGATATTACGTATACGTAAGAATATAATCATTAAAAATAATTAAAATTAATTTCCCTCTTATTAATTTTCCATGAACATAAAAGGGTATCCAAAGCTTTGGTCTTTGTGAACAAAATAACCTCATCTGGATTGAGTTTTTTTCGTTATTTTTTTTGTGCTTAAAATTTATATGCTGCTTATTTTGATTTGTTGTTTTGAGGCTTTTGTGTTTTGATTTCTTTTTCCGCACGCACGCGGATGCGTGTGTGGATCTTGTATTAATTCATTATTTTTGTCTTGCCATTTTTTCTCTATTTTGACTGCGACTTTACATAGAGCTGGGACACCTGTACCTATTATTTTTGGGCGATTTTGCGCTTTTTTTCTCTTTTGAGCCTTTTTCCCTTTCTTGTCTTTATTTTGATTTTGCTGTTCTTTTGTGTTGGGTGGTTAGGTCAATGGGACAATAAAAAAAATATACAAATACAAATGAAAGGAAAGGAAAATAAAAAATAAAAACAAAAAGCAAGAAAGGTAAAAACAAAGAACACATCAAATAAAATGTACATAATTACATACACGAACAATGAATGGGCGACGGAGTATGGAGTTGGTTTTAGGCTTGATTTTTGGGAGTTTCGTCTTGGCTTCCAACTGGCCACCGATTGCATGTGGGCTTCATTCATTCATTCATTCACTCACTCACTCACTCACTCACTCACTCACTCACTCGCTCGCTCGCTCAGCCATTCATTCATTCAGCTTGATTCATTCATGTTCATAAACACGCTTCAACAAGTTTCGTGCCACATGCACACGAGCTCGAGCTGGGCGCTGGGAAATCGGAACTGGGAACTCGGATCTCGGATCTCCAAACTCAAATCACTCAACCTCAACCCTTTGCATCCACTCTCCATCTCTGTGGCTGTTTAAAGATATATATTTGTATCTGTACACTGAAGGAAAATGCAGTACTTGGGGTAAAGAGAAGAAAATAAATGCGGAAAATTCCCAAGACTTGATTTTGTGGCAACATTAACTAAAGGCAGCTAACTAATTTATAAATAGATAATTGTAGCTAGACAAAGAGAATATTTTAAGGTTTATTTTCTAAAATATTTATATTTATAATATTTTCGATATTTATTAATTTTATCTAATAGTAATATATACGTTTTTATTAGTTTTTTATTGATTTAAGGTCAAGTTTTACTGTATTCCCCTTTGACATGTATTGTATCTGTTTCTCTCTATTGTAGTATCTTCAGCTAGACAACAGAAATATCTTAAAAAAAAAATTAATTCAAATTAAGTAGATTTCAGTAGTTTTAGATAGTTTCAAGATTTATAAATTTCCAAGAAATTTTTAATAATAACACCAACCTTTTCCTCGGTGTGCCGACTTTTAAGCCTTTCTGCGGGGGAGCCTTCGTTTAGATATTACAAAGGCAGCATCAAAAATAAAAATAAAAAAAATTATATTATATACATAAATATATTTATCTGTATATATATATATTTATTCTAACCGAAGAAGAGGCCCAAATTTAACACCTACGCTGCCCCGCGTGTTGCTTTTTTCGACCTCTCTGCCTATGCGGATCATTAAGTTGCCGCGCCGCTCCTTTTATGGGTCTTGGCTTCCCGAGTTTTGTCTGGCTTTGGGTTCTATTGAAGCTCACACAAATATAGTTCAAATAATAATTAAATATTAAAATTTCAAAATTATGTTCAATTTTATATCATATAATTCCTATATTCCTTTTTATATAACATATTTGCTATAATAGTTTATAGTTTAAACTGCTTCCCTTTTTTACCCACCTTTGTGACCCCTGGTGTGCTCATCTACTGAGTGGGCTCATCATCCAAATTTCTCGCCCCATTTAAAGTAGACTTTCCCACAGTGAAAGCCAATGCAAATGGGTTTGTCTGTGGGCAGGCCTCACTGTATAGGAAGCCGGACCAACGGCTAATTTGTCAATTTAATTTGATTTAACGCTTTTCAATTTCAATATTTAAGCTTTGTTTAACAATGGCTTTAATATTTGTTGCCTTTATTATTTGATTATTATTTATTGTGTGAAGTTTTGGAATAAATTTGAATTTATTAACATTAATTCAGTGTTTAAGTTATAAATCAAAAGGAGATGCAGTTGCTAAATAAGTTCTAGATAAAAAAATGTATTTTCTATTCATTTATTTATCATAGTTTATAATTAGTATTTAGTTTTGATAAATATATAGGTATAAGCTAGCGTAAACATTTTTATATTTTGTAGACTTTTCTTAGTTACAAAATAATAAGAATAAACAAATTAAGGCAGTTATTAATTTATAAATGAAAAGGAATATTAAGTCAACTGTCCCTATTATAGATAGTTCCTTCTATTTACTTTCCTTAGTTACATCCCTTAGTTAATAAATTAATATATATAGTATATTTATTTATTAAGATATTTTTGTATATATATAATATAAAATTAATTGCAGTGATTAATTGCATAAACCACTAGGAGATACAACTGATGATTTTTAAACATAGTTTGTTCTACTCATTTTCAACCCATCATATTTACGTTTTTATTTGCTTATTTTTATATGAAAAACCAAGGTTTTCAGCATGATTTTGGATGCTTAAAAATGTGTGTAAAAAATACATATTGCTCAGCATAAGGCCACGGTATGCTACATTCTGTACCCTCGACTACTTGAAATATCTACTTGACTTTTTACTGCCGCTCTGAGTGGTTTTATGGGTGTACTTCTGCCGCCGATCCGATGGATGGCGAAAATATTGAAATGCGGCGCACGTGACGTAGTCGCAGACATGGCTAAAAGGCTAAAAGGCTAAATGATAAATGCGTGGTCAAATCGTACGTACATTGCCCCCCTCCGGTGTCCGGAGTCGCGGCAAAGTGTGAGCCCACCTGAAAATGGCCAACAACTTGAGGCCGCTTTTGGCCACGATTCCGCGGCGGCTTTTTGGCCTTTCCGCTCCGTTCCGCGTCTTTTTATTGTGTTGTGTGTGTTTGGCAGTTGGTGCCAAATTGTTTGCCCCCACAAATGTTACACAAACCGCACTGAGTCTGCGTCTGCGTCTGAGTCTGAGTCTGAGTCTGAGTCTGAGTATCCGTGTGCGGATGACAGCACCCACAGCAGAATCTAGTATGGCATAGTGTATATATATGTACATATGCTTATGGGAAGTAGTGTATCTGGGCGACTCTCCACGAAAGTGAATGTGGGCGACCCCCGAAATAAATAATAATAATAATAACAGAATTCTAGCTGGTAGTTTGCTCGCTAATGAAGCAGGAAAAACCTATTTTGCATTTCATTTTACATTGTTTTTTTTTTTTTTAATATAAATATTTATTTTAATGTATTACTAAATGAAACACATTAAATATATTTAATTGCTGAATTCATAAGACTGCAGATACAATATCTTGAGAGAACAAGCTTAGTGTAAATGATTAAATATTTATAAACTATTAATTTTTTGTGGTATTATTTTTTCTATATGTTTTTCAATATATATATTAAAAATGTATAAATTTCATTAAATTAAATAAAGATACAATAACTCAAGCAAACCATGGAAATATGTATTAACTTTTGATTTTGTCATAAACAAATTAAATTATTTAATTATTAAAGAAATACTAAATGTAATTAATAATTCAGTAGCTTATAAATAGAATATCTCAAGCAGACCAGCATGAAATATCCAAGTAAATATTCAGTAACTCAATATTAAATCACACTTTCAACCAAACTGAAGCATAATTAATTAATTAATCATTTTAAAAAGATGTAAAATTCCATAGAATCGAGCCTAGCAACACAAGCCCCAACACAAGTATCTTCAGGTGGAATTCTGCCTTTCGGAGGGGTTTCCCCCGTCGCTTTCTGGACACCTGTACTACCTCAACCAATTCAGCATTTTTAGAGCGATTTGCATAATGCCAGTGACAGCTGACTGATTATTATTTTTAACACGTTTGCCAAATGCAAATTACGCGGCTCCAAATTCCAGCAGCGATAACAAAAACGAAACAAAAAAAAAAAAACCGCACACAATTTTTGTAGGCGGAAAACTAACACGGGGAGATGGATGCCTGAAATACCCGAGGGATTGCATAAGATCGAAAACTGGGGCTTTAGTTGTTGCCAACTGGATCGGATATAGGAAATTGCCCGGCAGACAGCGAAACTTCTATGAATGGACGGGAAAGTTACGGGCACATTGCAAGTACACAGAGAAAAAATAAAT
>VNJV01003846.1:0-42600 GCA_008042635.1 Drosophila nikananu | reverse complement strand
TGATGGCCCTTTCGATAGAGCCCATAACCATGCCGGTCGGTTACATATTTTACCTAAAAATCGACTTCAAAGTCTGAATTTTTCGAAAAAACGACATGCTTTTTTTGCAACCCAAAAAAGGTTCAACTTTGAACATGTGTAACTTCTTTAATAATGAACCGATTTGAATAATTTTTTGGATCCAACCCTTTTGAACTATTACCTGTCGAATGCAATAACAGTTTTTACAATCCGTTGCAATGAAAAAGTTGATTTTTGCAACGTATCTGTATCTTTCCGGCCATAGTGCGTCGGCTAGCATTGAGGATGGATTTTTTTGGGGAGCGAAATTGAAACGAAATGGTTCCGTCTCAAGCGGAAGCCAAAAATGCGAAAGACAGACATTAATTTAAAAAAAAAATGTTGTATTTACCTCTTGAGCAGGAAGTCTAAATGATTTTCGGGGAAAACAAGTTGAACTCATTGGGAAAGTGTTTACAAAATAAGTTTTTTGGGAGGAGTTTTAAACAAAAACGTTTATTTTTTAAAAGATGGGATACTATAGTCATTTGTACTTAAATTAGCCAACAAGTTAAGTTAAAATGAGTTTCATCGAGTAATTTTCTTTATCTAATAATTACAAGCTGTTTTTTAAATTTTCTTTAAATAATTTCTTAACATTTTTTAAGGTTAAGACCACTTTTAATATTTAAAAGGAAATGTTTAAGTATCCCATATGACAATTGTAATGTGTAGTCCATAATTTCCATGTGTCGTACTCACTTTGAAAACAGAAACTCCATGTGTTTTAATTCGACGCCTTACCCATTCCACCTTCAACCCATTTTCAATCCCCACATTTTGGAGCCGGACACAAAAAAAAGCTCGGTTTAAGGGGCAGAAGAAAAATTATGGAACCTCTGAGAAAACGTCTGGCGGGAGCATATTTAAACGATTTCACATTTCTTAATGATTCTGACAGCTGAATGATCTTTCATTTTGGGGGTGCCCAAAAATGTGTTTTTCGTATTCTCCTCCGTTCGCGCTTGTCAGTCTCAATTTGAAATTCGGCTGAATGTGTATTCCGTATTTCGTATTTTGCCTCTCAAGTGGCGGCGGTCTTTAGTTAATGTCAGTCACAGAACAGAGCCCAGATGTTGCCCAAGTTCACTCTTCCTCTTCTGGGGGATTAATTAGGCACTATCTGTACGCTGTACACTTTATGCTGTAACAAAGACTTCATTAAAGGGGCAACGGCGGCAACCTGATCGGGCTTATCAAATTTGCAGAGCGCTTTTAATTTTAATTCCACTGCTAATACATCATCGTAATGCGTCACTCAGAAATCACCCGAAGGTGGCACAGTGGTCCATGGGTTCATTGTACAGTGGTTCCCCCTTTTTGGGTGGTGCATTGATGCGGTCGTGCGTGTGTGTGATAAGTCCTGGAAAGCAACGAACTACACGTTCCATTTTTCACAACAGTTGTTGGTCCTGTACAACCCTCAGGACTCAGGAATCCTCCTATTAGCGCTTGGATTTCCTATATGCGGGAATTACACTGGGAAACAATAATAGGAAAGGTTTTTAAATCAATTTTAAAATATTTTTTGAGGGTTCTTGGGTCTCATGAGTACTATTTGTTGATTCCATCGGTCTTCTAATCGTTTCACTAAATTTGCACTTTTTACTATGTTTTCCACCCACAAAAATATCTGATGAGAATGTTAATAAAAATAAATATCAAGTGATGCATCAAACAACATTTCTTCTTTTTAAAAAATACTATTAAATATTACAAATCTAGTTGTACAACTGCCTTTAAAATATAATTTCCAGTGTAGGCTAGTGCGAAAATCAAGTCGAGGCCAAAAGTTGCCTCTGGATCCGCGGTGGTGTTGATTTTGTTGCCCTTGTTGGTGGTGGCAATGTCAAGGTGAAAGCCGCTTAAGGTGGCCGAGGGATGGGATGGGATGGATGGGCGAAGGTCCTTTTGTTCGGACTCGACATGTGCGCTATTGGATTAAGTGGCGAACGGCGGCGATTCAAGGACAATCGGCGGCGCAGCACGGAGTCGCCGCCACCTTCTGTCCAATTCGGAGCCAGACCGCGTAACAGGAATCCATTAAGGTGACCGTTTTATTTGCTACATTAGCGTGGGCCGGGGATGCCCCTTAAATGCATGCATTTAACCATCTGCCTGCATTTCTTGTACTAGAGTGTTAATTGAGATTTCTCCTCTCCCATCCCGTTTTTTTTTTTTATTGGAACATTTCGGGAGTTAGACGAGCGGAATGGTCAGGATGTGTAGTCGGTCCTATATCTCGGGTACTTCAAAAGCAGCATGCAGCATGCTAATTTTGAGTGAAAGGATAAGGACTATAGCCAGGATAGGCAGCTGCTTCTGCTGCTGTTCTGATATTGAAATAGAAAGTCGCCCACGTGCCGTAGGAATGCCAGGAATTCCCTTTCGGAATTTCCAATCAATTTTAATTGGCACCCCATCGACGGATGGATGGCGGCAGCGTAAGGAAATCCAGAATATTTGTGCATAATTTTAATTAGAGCATTTTTCTATTTGCGCAATTTATCTTGTTGCCTTTCGGAATATTTGGAAGCCGGTGGCGGCGGTCGTCGGATGGCAATGGGTGTCAAGTCAGTGCAATAAATTATTTTAAACGAGCATGTCGAAGATGTCGCAGCCGCCTCCACCTTCTTTGCCTCCTCCACACATGTGCATGTTTCGGGTATTTCAAATATTTTTATGGTCCTAGGTCCCTCGGACTCGGTTTAGGTATTCTATGGGTTGCTTGGGAGCACAGGAACCTCCTCGGGATTTATGTGCAATCGGGGGATCCGAGATAAATCTCCTGCGCAGTCAAGCGGCCAGCCAATCAAAGTTGCAGCCACGGCGTCGGCTTCATTCAAATTGCTCCCCTCGGAAACTCATTTAAGTTTTCCTCCAACTCAGAGGCAGAGATAGGTGAAAAGGATAAGAGGTCCTGGTCCTGGTCCTGGTGGTGGAGTGCCGAGGGATTGGGCCTGCCAACTTTGGTCCGGCTTAATTGCCCAGTGTCCTTGGCCGAAAAGCAGGGCGGGGAGAGAGACTTAATTGCCCCAGCCTGTGACTCCTTGCCCAAATGCTTAATTGCCATTTAGTCCTTTTTAATGGACTCCACTGTTCCGTTCGTTAGATTTCCGCTCACCTCCTTGCTTACTTTTCGGCGTGTCCACTGTCCACTGTTGTGTCCAGTGTCCTGTCGATACAGCTCAGAGTCGCAGATAAACTTGCAAATGCTAGCATTTTAATGGCAGGCAGAATTTTTGACTTAATATGTCCCAGCTTATCTGTGTATCTCGGCATCCTGTATGTCCTGTCCCAAGTCCTTTGCCCCTTGGGCCCTCGTCCTCTTCCTTCAGCTCGTTTGTATTGCATAAATTTTGGCCAAATTGTTTTGCTGCCGGTCCGATAAGACGCCGTCGATGGCATGACAATTAGCCCGAACTACATTTAAAATATTACTTTTGGCCCTCGGGTTTCTCTCTGCTCCTGAACTCCAATGTCCTGTGTGTGTCCCCTTGTCGTGGCCAGCTTTAATTGTTTCTTTGGGGGACGTCCGTTGAAAGCGTAAACACGATTTGATTGCTGATATCCCAAATATTGACTATTGGCCTTGAATGCCAAAGTGGGATTGCTTTTAATCTGAAGGTTTCTTGGTTGGATTTTGAATTTAAAATAGTTTTTGGGGAAGAATTTAGTTGGGGGATAGTTTAAGCTTGTTTTTAAATGGAGATTATATCGTATTTAATTGAAAACTGTGATTTTATCTTCAATTGCTGTTATTTTATGAATTAACATGCGTTTTTTCTTTAGAATAGTTTACAGAAACACAGAATTAATCAAGAAAAGTAAACTGGAGTAGTTTTTGAAAGCTTTCTTTTCTTGTTTTAATTTCTTTATGTACAAGTTTTTCATTAACCTTCAACACCTTTTTCAAGGAATTTTCCTGAGTGCCCAATTCCCTTGCTAACCTTTTATTTTTGCACTTTTCTTGGCTCTTTTCAACCTGCCACTTGACGTGACTCCTGCTCCTGGTCCTCACTCCCGTTGCACTTATATTTAATGAAAAAAAGGGAGCATTATTATTAAATTATATCCTGAGAAAGACCCCCACACCCTTTTGGCCTTATTTGAGCGCATGACATAAACATAAACTTTGCGCCTTTTGTGCTAGCAAGTCCTGCGGCCGTTCCGTATATAAGTGTGTATACGTATCCTGATCCTGGCCGGCGGCTAACAGCAGCAGCAACAACAACAACAACAACAATGCCAACAAACACCTTTAATATTTTCATTATGAAGTCATTCAGCGCGATTATTAACGCGTGACCCCCAAGGCGATGCACAGCATCCCGAGAAGGCCAAGGCAAATGGCGGTCCAGGTCCACCCTAATGAACAACAACAACAAAAGCAGAGCCAAAAGTTTCTCAGGCACTGAGAGAAATATTTTGCGATTTAAAAAAGGAACCTAAATATATTTATATAATATTTGTTAATATTTAATTTAAGGAAATATGAACATATAATTAGTTCACATGGTTTTTCATTTAAAAAATTTATTTTTTGCCATGCTTTCACATAAAAAATTAATTAGAAGTTTGTCTTTAATCGAAAAATCTCTCGAATTCCTACATTTACCTCGTTTTTTTCGCCGTGTTTCCTTAACTCCAAGGTAAATTACAATTTTTTTTTGTTTATAAGTGGCAGCCGCCCTCTGGGAGGATCTGCCCCCTCATCCGCTGCCGGGCAAGTGCAGCTGTACCTAATAATCATAATAATTGCGCCATGGGCGTCGACGGCGTCGTCAACTTTTCCAGACGCCATCACCATCGCCCTTCACATCCACCTCCCTCCGAACAACAATTGCTTATAAAGTGCGTGTGACACATTAACGGGAAAAGTCCGGCGCGAAAAGACCGGGAAAACCCGGGCGGCCGCACGGAAAAAGGCAAATAAAACTCGCGGCCAGTGGGCGAACTTCAAAAGAAATAAAGAAATGAAAGCAGCAAAAAAAAAAAACAGTGAAGCGAAAAGAAAAGAAAAGTCCTTTAATGCCGTGAATTTTCCGCGGGATTTCTATAAAGTGCAGCCCGAGAGCGGGGGGTAAATGGGAAAATTAGAGGGGGTCGCCGGTTTCACTGCGGTTTCAGTCGCGTAAATTGAAAAAATGTTCGTGCGTAAATTGGCTTTTTGGCCGGGGGTTCCCCCTATATCATCGGCTAAGAAATTTAAATGGAAACAGGCGTGGCTGTTCACCTCTTGGCCGTATTTTTCCATTTTCCGGTGACCCGGCCACTTTTTCAAATTGAATTTCGAGAGCTTCGCGAGCTCCTGAGAAGGGACAGAGGAAAACCCGGCAGCAAATTAAAAAGAAATTAAGCCAATTTGCCTGTACAAGCCCAGGATGTGCGGTGCTCAATTCGGGGAAGCCAGGATGCCAGGCTGACCCAGCGGCTGAAAGTGGCTGCCGCGACTTCTTGTTGTGGCTCGTAAATCTTGGCCCATAAATACCCGGACAAGTGTCCGGGTTCAGGACTCCGGACACTCTATTCCACTTCCGCCTCGCTTCACTGCCAACGTCTTCATTTCGGCGTAAAATTCTTTAATCTCTCGTTCAATTCAATTAGTTCAAGCTGACTAGTTAATGCCGCTTCCAGTGTCCTTTTCGTCGGAGGTGAGTGGTATTGTCCTGCCCCGTCTTTGTCACCGAGCATTAACTTTTGCGATTTATGGCTACTCTAAAGCGGAGTGTCTTGTTGTGGAGAGAGGCAGTCAATTTTTATGGTTATCGCTGTAGGCCGATATTTGTCTAATTAGGTAAATTACCTTTCTATGTTGTCAGTAGCTCGTTATTGAAGGGAAATTACCAATTCCGATTAGCCTAATAATTATTAAAGAATAAAAAAGACAAGCAAGCTTATAATCTGTTTAAAAATATAAAGATGGAACACATTTTTAAGTTAGAAAGCAAAAAATCAAAGATGTTATTTTAAGATCCCCATCTTTATGAAATACCAAAATTTCCAGCTTAAGAAAATTGTAATGTCCCTCAGCTTTAGCTCCCTTTCTATAATATCAAAAATTTCCTTGTTTGCATTATTATTATTATTAAAGATTTACAAGGAAATGATGCGCATTTGGAATCGGAAATGGTGGCTCAATGGGATCTAACCAAGTTACAAAATTTAGAATTTTTGCAAGCTAGCATCGGATATGAAGTGTACCTAGTGACCTAGCACAATGACTGATTTGGACATGATTCGCGGTACCTACAAATGCGTAATTTGTATAAATTCTGAAAAATCCACGGAAAATTGCAAATTAATTAAAATTCATGAAAATATCAGCTGTCCGTGATTCTTCTTTGAATGGCATTTAGTCGCTGGTATCCATGGCATCGGCAATGGTTCCCCTGAAGGAACGACCAGCCACACCTCCAGAGCATCCGGCGACATTCTCGTTTTCACGTGGCGAAGAAAGTGGACTGGCATTGTCCTCCCTGGGCTTGGCCTTTCCAAAGATCAGGGCCGCCTGCTTGGTCTCGGCCAGCGCATTGATCGGAGCGGTCACAGTTCGGGGCTTCAGCACCAATTTCGGACGATCATCTTCGTCCAGCACGCCGAAAGGATTGTTCGAAGCTGGTCCTGTCGACGATCCAGATCCTGGTCCTGAATCTGGTCTTCCGTTGCTGCGATAGCCAGAAGTGCCGGCATTATTCGGATTATAGTGACCGCGGCGATCGCGGTTGCGATTCTGCACAAAGTTGTTGTAGTTTCCATTTTCCGCATTTCCTCCGCTGTTGTAGTTGCGCTGCCGCTGTAACCCGCCGCCATCTTGGTTGTTGTTGGGCAAGGAGCTGGGAATTATAAATTATAAATAATTTATTAATACATTTTAGTAAGCTCACAGTTTGCTAACCAAAAAGTAATTAATTGTAACTCTAAATAATTGAAAATTGTGTTTTGAAAGCTGAATGAAAAATGAGTAAAACTTTATGAAAAGTTTAACATAGTGCTGTTAACTGCCCTGTTAGTTATGGATTCTTCTCTGTAAAGTAGAGAAGTGTGCTGAAAGGCGCAGCCACATGGTTGCTTTGATTATCGAAGCCTTATAAGCTTTTATTTTTCACCGGAATATCGAAAATTAGTATTTTTAAAAGTCAGAAAATATTTGACAACGAGTTTGTGTCCCTGTCAATGTTAGCTGTAAATTTTCATAATCAGACGTAGAAATTCTGACAGCTGACAGCTGTTGCCAAAACTACTTAAGATTTCTATCTACTCTATGAATTTGAAAGCTTCACGTTTTCCTTACCGATTAAAATTAAAGTTGCGGCTGCGCTGGAATCCACTGGACGACTGCTCGTCGAAATTGGAGCTGTCGTTGCGCATGCGCGGATTGCCGCCCTGGTAACGGTTGCCACCGCCTCCTCCACGATAGTTGGAGCTGCCACGAATGTCACGGGTGCTGCCAAAGGACAAGGAGCTCTGGGTGGGACTGCAGTGGGACATTTGATTGTTGCTGTCGCTGCTCCGGCGAAATTGTTGGGATCCAACGCTGTCATCCCGCCGATAATTACGTCGCTGTTGGTAGGTTCCTCCTCCACCACCACCGCCGCCTCCTCCTCCTCCTCCTCGGCCCCCCATGTTCTGGGATGATCCAGGTCCTCCGCCGGCGGCACTGGGAAGCGGTCGGCGATGATCCGCTATATCGATACGCAGCGGAGCCGAAAAGTTATCCAACTTGATGCGACCATTACAGGAGAGCGCCCTCTTTAGCTGTGTCAACGTTTCGAACTCCACGTAGCCATAGCCCTTGAACTCGTCCGTCTCGCGGTCCTTGATGAGGCGCACGTTCTTCACCTCAAAGTCGGAGAAGATTTTCATCACATCGCCCTGGACGAGGCCCTTGGGTAGGTTGCCCACATAGGCATTGAAGGGCGGCTCCGTGGGCACCTGGCGCTGTTGATCGCGATTTCGGTCGCGATAACGAAAGTCACGGAAGCTGCCACGGTTGTCCCGATTGTTGTCGCGATTTTTGTCCCAATTGTTATTACGATTAAAGTCGCGATTCATGTGTTCGCCATCATTGTTGAACTCGCGGTCTTGCTGGCTGGAGCGATTGGCCATAGTCCTTCTGCCGTAGTCCTTGTCCCGATCTACTCGTTGTACCTCCGAAGTCTTCAAGCGACACACACACACAGAATACCACCGAACACGCTGAACGAAAAGTCCGGAACTTGTTTTTCCAGACGCTGTTGATAAGTCTACACGAGACGTGAGACTGGCATTCGGAACGAAGGGCACCTAGCCGTCTTTTTGACAGTCAACTGACACTAGAAGCAAAGTTTACTAGATGGAGCAGGTTTTTAGTTAAAGGTTTTCAGAGGTTGCTTGGATGGCTGTCTTAAAAGAAATCCTAAGTTACATTAATTTCTGGGAAAAATGTTTGTTTACTCATTTATTTCTTAAAATCTGGAAAAGTATGATACAAAGTTGCGAAATTAAAATTCAGAGCCAACCCAACAAAAACTCCGCATAAAGTCTGTTCTCTCCGAGTTAAGGTAAACCATAAATGATTAATTATGGCGCCTGTTTGCCGCCAGCCTTGCCCCCTTTAAACTTCCTTTCTGCTTCACCATATTTTTGCAAAAACATGTGTAAGCAGCAGCAGCGCCATCTTCGCCGCCAGTTTGTGTTTGTTTTATGGATAGCAGCCAGTACATGAAAAAGTCAACAGCAAATAGTGTAGCCAAGCAACAGTAAGAGCAGCAGCAACAGCAGCAACAGCAGCAGCAGCAGCAGCAGCAGCAACAGCACCAGCAGCAGCAACATGTACATCACCAAATGCCTTGTGTTTGCCCCGCGAACTCATGACTCATTTTTGTACATTTGTCAAAATTTGTGCCATGCATCATTTTAAACAGTGCCTGGCCCTGGGGAAGGAGTAAAGGTTGTGTTTTGGCCACAGCCATTGGGAGTGGGTTGAATTCAATCCTGGCCTGCATTCGGTTTATTCTCTCTCTCTCTCTCGGAAACCTTGCCCCACTGGGGGCCCCAAGATGAATCGCCAGCAACACGGAATTAAAAACTGATGTAGTGATTAATTTATCACTTTGGGGAGTACAGGCAGAAAAATATTTTAATGAACTTTAAAAAGTGTAAATTATGAATAGAAATTAATAAGAAAATAAGGCAATTTGGTATATCCACAGAGAAAATGGTTTTTAACTACTAATTCCACAGAAAAAGTTTAATTTGTATAGCAAAATTATTATTTTAAGTATTTTAAGTAGCGATAAATTTATTTTCCACACGCGTACTGTCATAAAATAATGCCTAAATAAATTGGAAGTGGTATTAATATTAAATAGGAATAAGAAAAAAATACACCAATTTATATATCCTTAAAAAAATTGTGTTTGACCATTTAATTCATTCAATTTGTATCGCTTAAGACGTATTTCTATTATTTTAAATAATCTTTTGCCTTTGGCATTTAAATTATTTAAGAAATGTAATTCCTAACATTAGGTGAATAATGTTTAAAACCTTTATCACAATTCACATGCACAAACATTATTTTAGAATTATTGTAAATTGTTTACCAAGAATTGCGGTCTTTGTTTTCAAGAGATTTTATCCCAGTGCCCAAACTAGAAGAGTTGCAGCTTCTGGCAATATTTAACTAACAAGTTGCAGTGGAGATTGGACACACAGAGAAGAGACGTTCGAATGGCTGCATCCGCATGGAATCGAAGTGCACGGAGTTGGGCAGTAAATAAATTACGAGCGGCAAATAAACGCGCTTCATTGCATCATCGATGGACACTGGCTACATGGCAGAGGTGGAATATGGTAGGATCTGCGACGAGAAGGGGGTCCGGATCCACAGAGCCACAAAGACAAAAACCCAGAAAGATGTATGGACAAACACAGGGACAAGCAAACGGAAGCGGAAATGCTTTCAGCTGTCGAATTTGTATGAGCTAAGGGGTCCCATTCCTCCTCCAGGGGATCCCAGAGCTTTTGTTGTAAGCGCTCAATCATTTGATTGTTGCAACTGCGGAGCTCAGCTCATCGATCAGAATTAATAAAGATTTGGTCCTGGTGATTGACTGACTGACCCACCTCGGCCAGCTGGGATCTCTGGGGGGTGGTGTAAGGGATTGGGTGGTTGCACCATCATCATTGCCCTCTTTTCTGTGCTTATTTTTTGCTGTTCTCGTAAGCAGCCTCGAATAGAGCATTTGTTTCTAATCGGGGAATCCCACTTGAGCGGCATAGAAGCGTAAACGGTTTCAGCATTACACAACATTAGCGAAATTAAATTGATTTGGAGGATGTTGTCCAACCACCACCACCTTGGGTACACTCAAGGAACATTTTGGAATTTTAGACGTATTTTAATTTAGGGAATTTGGGTAGGGAAAAGAAAGAATTAAAATGATCTGTAAATTAAAATCAAAATGTGGCTTTACAGGTTTCTATTTTTCTTCAATTCTTTAAAGAACTCTCATCTTTAGAAAGACATTTTATTTAATATATAAAATTCCACAGTAGTTGAAAAATTAATATTATAAATTCCTACTGATATTTGCACGCTATTTTGTTGTATATGAAAGTCCCTGTCACAAATTCGATTTGTTTGTAGTTTTTATAATTTTTAATTAATAGATTAGGCATATTTCCTTTTAATTTCTTCTATAAAATACCTATTGTTTCCCCAGATATATATATCATATTCCTCAAACATTGTCTTTTTCCTATTCCAAGCTCATCATAATGACATGCTTGGCTTGATTTATGCCACAACTCTGGCAAGTATGCAGCGTAAATAACTTTATGGGCCAATCTACTTATGAGGGTTACTCCATTAGTAGTGCACTTGTGTGGGATGTATGTACCTTACATATCAAGGGTGTACACCCAGGAGGGGTGTGGTTGCGGAGTCCGCTCACTAATCATATTAAACGAAATTCATACGTCGCCGCATTTATGCGATTTGCTGCTCAGGACCTCCTGGAAAAGGAGTCCAAGGAGCGGGCGAAGGGTAGCTATATATACACATATAGCTCTATTGTTGTTATGGCTCGGTCTGGCAACATTTTTCGTTGTCGTTTAAACTAATTGAGTGTTACAAATTTTATGTGCAAAATCTTTAAGCTAAATTGAAATTTGTTTTCTTTTTTTTCACATATGGATGGTGCTGCGGGTAGCGGAAAGTGAACCCATTTAGTGTTATGTGCACATTCTCGTCGCTCAAACCAGTAAGTGCGTTGAACCATTTTAAAATGACCGAGTTGAGGTATGTTTCCCGTTATTTCTTTTTTTTTTGTCCACGAAAACAGCCTACACGGGGTGGAGTTTTATATTTAGGGGAGGAGATACGGTCGCGCTTCCCTTTCATTTTAATAATTGAGGTTGAAGTTCGCGATGAAATATTAAGTGTAGGATAAGCAAACACACAAATATATTTTGGCTTTATGGGTTGCTTAAAATATGAAGGTTGTGTTTATTTGTTTAGTAGGGAATTTAAATATTTTCACTATTTTCAAGTGATTTATTTGTAGAGAGTTTTTTCAGGAAATCAGAAAGTTTCAAGGGAGGGAAGGTCTCTCTTAAATCTATAAGAATTTTATGAGGAACTAAAATTTAGCAAACTTGTTATGCAGAAATTCCTTTTTGGTTTCTTGAGCCTTTAAACATCATGAAAATCTAAATTATTTTTTAAACCCTAAAGTTTAATAAACAAATTTGATAACCTACTAAAAACTAGCCGAGAAAATCTTTCCGAATTCAAATTCACGAATTTTTGGATTAATTATGGTTGATCTAAGCTGCAAGGGTCTTCAAAATTCGCCTTTCAAACTTCTGAACCTCTGTTCTCATTTATCCAATAAATCCTTTGAACTATTCCAAACAATAAGAAATGACAAAAGCCACCCACTCTGCCAGCATTATGGCAAGCTAATTAAACTGCCAACGGAGAGTATTCTCCAAACAATTTACATAATTTACGATGCAAGGCAATTGGCAGAGAAGTCATCGAGAATCTCCCGAAAGGCTTGCAGGCCAAAATAAAACCAAATTGCATTGCCAGGGTTACATTTTTCTGTATGAATTGTTTTGGCCAAGATAAGGCCAATAAGGAATCATTCTTTGCTATCCGAGGCTGGCGACATGCTGGCCAAGAAGACCAGAAGAAAACCCACACAAAGAATATACAGAGCAACTATATCGTCTGAGATTTATCATGGGCCCCCCGGGCCATATATCAAGTGTTTTTGGCCAAAATAATATAATATATGGCACTTGCCAAGTTCGCAATTACCAGCAGCAAACTGTCGCGGCATTTTGAAAAATTAACATGCACGCCATTTATAGTTCTTTGTATCGGCCAGTTGTAGATTTATGCCAATTTGATACTCCTAGTGATGCTGATTTATGGGGCCTCTCCCCCCTTTGCCACGCTCCTAGGAACTTTCGGCGGGCCCCATAAATAATGCCGGCGATCAAATTGCTACCTTCATGTGTCGATATGGGAGAAGCAAATAAAAAGCAAACAGAATGAGAAGCAGCCACAGAAACGTAGACAAAGGGCGGAGCAGGCTCTGTTGGACTTTCAATTAAGGCAATTGATTTTAATTAGACCACGGCTTACCATAAACATATTCCAAAGAAATTATTATTAAACACGCGACCCTCGAAAGCTGCTGGTTCGTAGAGTTCTCTCCCTGACGGCACCTCACCTCACTTTGCCGACATCGCCTCGGGGTGTAACTTAATATCTCTCCTCTAGCCATTCGGTTCAATTAGCAGGAATTACCGAGTATATATGGCCAAGTTCCAGGCCCCGATGCAGCCTGCACAGGAGGAATGGAAATTGCGGAATGCGCCCACATCTTGGGCCAACTGCCGATGAAGTTTGAGGAGGATGAGGAGCGATATATTCCTTAATTGGCCAATATAAAGGGGACTAGCGTACACCGGGGGGAAATAATGGGGGATTTTATTAGGAAATAGTATGGAAATTGGTGAAGTATTTTAAGAAATGTGTACCTATACTTTGTAATAGGTTTTACTTACTTAATATTTCAAAAATATATAACAAAGATGGCCTTGAAAATATATGAAATGAAGAACAAAGTATCTACAAACCATATATTCTGTATCAATGCTTAGAATGCTTTGCTCTTCTTCTAACTTTGTCCTGTGAGAGCCCAGCTAAGTTCCATAGATTCCAGACTTTATTACCAATTTCTGCACAAAAGTAACTTAAATTAAGTTAATTTCGCTCAGTGCCTGCAGCGGCGACGTGCCTCAATTGAGGTGATCAACGTTAATTGAAAGCCAGCGCGGATGACTCAGCTGCCGGCTCATTAAGTGGCTGGGAATGAAACTGACGGAACTCGGAGCGGACACGGAGCGGACACGGAACGGAATCGGTAGCGATCAAGATGAAAAATTAACATTTCGCGCATCATTAAAATTCCGATAGAAGAGATGTGCTGCTGCCCTGCCATATGGAAATCGTTGACAAATGCCGCAACGTGCTCAATGTCTCCATTTCCATTTCTCTGCAGCTTCTTGTACTTGTCGTTCCTTTATTCTTCGGTGTCAGCTGCCGGCCGCCCGGCTCATTTGTCGCCTTTTTCCGGGGCCACAGAGAGAACGTGAGAGTGGGTGAAGTAAAACAAATGCGTCAACACCGAATTTTCATTTGGTTAATGTGTGAATGGGAACTAAAAACTAAATTCAAGACATACAGAGCCGAGAGCACACCATCAGTGGAATAATAACATGAATTTACCAATTTGTCATGTTGATATTTGTTTGGCAATTTATTTTCCATGTGCGCATAGGCTGGGCGTACCACATTGAACTGGACTGAGGAGTGGTTCCGCTTCTCCTCAGCTGCTGTTGCTGCTGCTGCTGGGTTTTATTTTTGGATACTCATCATCATGTGGATGGGCAGGGAGAGATGTTGGTGCGGCATGTGCAACGATGGCAATTGTGGCCAGTAATTGATTGCACTACTTACACTCAGACGGAGCGGCTTTCCCGGGAGATTAGTTGCGATTCAATGGATAATTATCATCACAGATCACGGCTGCCAGAGATGCAGATACAGATAGGAGTAGGGATACGGATACGGATGCGGTTGCCGAGGCAGCCAAAACTGAAATTGCCATTCTCTGTTTTGGTCCCTCACACAAATCATTCAACAGTGCTAAAAACAAATAAACAACTTAAACTCATTTAAAGACACTGAAAAAAAGTAGTAGACTGGGAAACCTCTTAAGGATTTAAGCTGAAAACATAGGGGAGAATAATTTAGAAACGTATTAGTTTATTTTTTTGCAGAATAAAAGAATATTTACAAACATTTAGGTTTATAGAATGATAAGTGAAAGTACCTACTTAATAGTTTTTTAAGACATACCCTTTATTTTTAAAGGATTTCGAATTTAATATAACTAAAACAATTCCAAATGTCTCCTGTTTTGAGGAGAATTCTTAAACAATCCTTAGTTTTCCCTCAGTGCATCAACAATGATGATGTCACCTTTCAGAGCTCCCAGAGTTGAGCAGCTCTGGCGTATTAGTAAACAGCTCCATAAAACCCATTAACATCTGGTGTGATTAACTCCCGACTCTAAGCTCCGAAAAAAGGGGTGCTCCACTGGCTCCTCCTGTCTTTCTCACGGCAGGGAATAAGGGGGATCCCAGAGCTAGGGCTCTTCCCTTTCAAAACTCCAAAGCGAAGTCGGGCTCTTCTGCATTTTCCTCTGGGTGTCGCCACTCGTTCGGAGATCGTTCATTCGTTTGTTCGCTTTTGGAAATTTATGAGTTTTGCTTGAAAAGTATTTTATTGCATTTATAATTGTGTGAGTGTGTCTGGGAAATGGCCGGGACCGCCCTCCTTCCCCGTAAATGTTGCACATAAACTCTTTAACACTTTGCCTCTCGGTGCAATTAAAAAAAAAAAAAAGAGAAACAGTCTACTTATTGAAGGGGAAGTGACAGAATGTATCTGTATCTGGGCGGCACTACTCCATATCCGTATCTGTCGCATCAGCTCGTTGCATTAGGGAGGATTTCTGGGGGGCTGGAGGAGCCAGCCAGCCAGCCAGTCGGTGGATGCTGCTCCACTTCGGTGTTCTCGGGGGCCACCGCATCATTTGTTTGCGCAACTTTATTAGACTCTCGAATTGCGTGTTTAGTTTTCCGAGCGATTTATGTGCAGCCCCAAGTCCCCGGGCGGGTGACGAAAATGTGGGAAACTCGCCGAGGAGCCATGTGTGCCGCAGACGTGGCACTAACAAGTGTTTTTCCAGCACCGCCACCACTCTGGATAGACGGTGGACTCCTCCCCCAATTCGGTGGATCACTCGAAAGTGTCTAACAATCCGCAGCTCCAAGTTGTCTGACCTTTTCTTTGGCCCTACTTCAAGAAGTGTTCCTTCAATGACAGCTTTTGGTTGATTAATAACTTGAAACAAAGTCTTGAAATTTAAACAAAAAATCAATTTAAAGATATTTTATATCATTCTACGGACACTAAAGATTCTGGGAAGCAGACTTTTTAAATTGCAGACACAGATTGATTAAAGAAAACATTTTATTATTATTTATATACATTTTATTATTTTAAATTATATGTACACATTTTTGTTCTTATTTTAATTTAAATCTTTCTTAGTACCTATACATTTTCTTAGTTGCAAATCCTACCTTGTCTCCAGAAAAACCCGTAAATCTCCTCGATAAAGTTCAACAATCTAAAGCTCGAAAGTTCCCTGACCTTTTATTATTTATTTTCACGCTGCAAAGGAAACCTTTCGACTTCGGTCAGCTCTCGTTTGATTAATAAGCAAAGTAAAATTGAAAATTTTTCCAAAAAGGCGCACACACAAACCGAAAAAATTAAAACGTACAAATTGCCAGTTATTTGTTTGCCCTCGAAGTTCCGTTTCTGTACCTTTCCTTCGACTTCTACCCGACATCCGGGCTGCCGAACTTCCTTGGCGGCGAAAAGGAAGTTTAAAAAAAATTCATTTTCCACGTAATTACTCTGCTGTGATTAGTGAAATTAAACTTTTCTCTGGCATTTTCCCTTTGCTGTGCGTGAGTTTTGCTTTTCTCAGCGCTCTGCTCTTTGATTTTTGGCCGCGGAAAAAATGGCGGCTCTTTTCCTCTTTCCTTCTACTTTTTTTTTTGTGTAGATTTTTTTTCCGCGTCTTGCAGTTTCATTTAGCGCTACGTTTTTCATGGGAAAAACTAGAAAAAAGCAAAGGCAGAGGAGGAAAGCGCGTAACGGCCAATTACAAGGATTGATTGTGTATGAAAATGATGTTTTCCCTCGCTGGGAAAAGTTTTCGATGCAAAGTCTTTGCTCTCTGAATGCATAAGGTGTCTAATTTTTCACGACACTGGCAGCCGGCTAGATGGGTTTTCCAAGGGGTCGGCCAGCAGACAGAAAGCAAAGATTGACGGCCTTTGTCGCGGGGCCAATGAAATTTTTAAATATAAAATGAACGAACAAATACAAAAAAAAAAAAAAAAACTCAAGAATAAAAAGTGGGAAAAGGCAGAGGAACGAGGCCGAGCCGAAGAGTGAGTGCTCAAAGAAAACACTTTTTGCGCGGCAGACACTTTAACACTTGAATAAATATTTGTGCGTCAGCAGTGGCAGCGGCAGCCCCCGAAAAAGGAGATTTTATAATGCCACAAAATCCAAACTAATTACTCAAGCCGCTCCGTCGGACGCAAGCATCATTTCACTTGATATCCTGTCCTGTCACAGGATGCCAGTTAGGCCCAGATCCCATTCCCATTCCCATTCCCAGACCCAGACCCAGACATCCAGACATCATCATTGGCCTGTCCCTTTGCGCCGGGAATCGCAGACAAAATAAATGTTTTGAAAATAATTTCGTGTTATTTTTTCTGCAGGCCTCGCCGGCCTCAGAAACTCAGAAACTCGGAAAAGTGTCACTGGCGCGTGTGTCAGAAATTAATATTAATTTGCTATGTCAATGCATATCCGTCATAGCGACGACAGTTGGGCCCAATCCTTGGCCAGAAAGTGGTTATTTTTCAGGGGCCTCATTATCATCTTGGGCACAGAATAGAGCATAAAAGGGTGGCAAAGCACGTGCGAAAATATTTGGAAAATTATTCAAATTATTTTCACATTTTCTGGGGTTTCTTTTCCGATTTTGATTAGGAAAACGCACTGATAGATGCGGGTTGATCCCAGATTTCTCCCTTTTTCTGTGGTTCGTATTCAAAGTCCGCATTCTTAGGTCGCGGCAGGTGCTGCCACCGGAGAGTCAAAGTCCTGATAGTTGTCATCGAGCCGTGCAATCAACAGCTCTCCGGAGAGGCACCATGCTGGGTGCAGGGAAATGGGAAAATGCGCACTGGGAAATGGTAACGAGAAATGGGTGGGTCAGGTCACATGCCGAACGCCACACGTTTCTTGAAATTTATGCCGTGTTTGTTGATTATGTTAAGGGTATGGGAATCAGGGGTATATTGGGCAAATTAAAAAGAATATAATAAAAGAAATAAAATAATTAAATACTAAGAAGTGCTAAATTACATAAGCGATAACTTAAACTGTCTGTTAAGAAAATATAAAAACAAAACCCAAACAGTATCAAAATAAACTACATTTAATGTAGTTATTATCGTTATAATTCTATATATAATATATTTTATTTTACGCCATTAAAAACGCCCCTGATTAAATTATTAATTCTACAACTTGTTAAAATTTATGAGGTTAAACTTAGTTATTTATATCACCTTAAAAGTGATTCCTTTTAGCTGCTTTTTATTTTAAAAGATCCCCTTTTCAATCTTTCCACAAGGGGTATCAAATCTTCGAATTTTCATCCCGCTTTCCGCAGCATTTTCCAAAGGGGTTGGGGGATGTGACGATTTACGGTTTTCTCTGCTCATCAACACGCGACTGTCCGTCCGGAGAGTGAGGGAGATGCTTAATTTGGGTGGCTGCGACACGTGACCTTCCTGCGTAGCCGTGTTTTTGGAAGGTGTCCGACGAGTGCGTTTCCAAAGGAGAGTGTTTATGTGTGTGCCTGTCCCCGGGGGAGCACTGTTTACATGATTTTGTTGTTAGTAGTTTAATTTAATTAATGTTTAAATATGCAGGCTTACGACCCAAAACACACAGGAGTGGGGAAGCGCAGCGTGAGAATTTTGGATGGTAAGAGTTTTTCTCAAGACTTTTGTATTACTCAGAATAGTAGGTAAAATCCTTTGGAATATATGGTATTAAGAACTTAAATGAATTACTTGAATACTTAATTTTCTGGTTCATAATTTATATGTTATATACAAGAAATTTCGCAGTCATTCTTCATACTTTACGGAATTTGTCACCTAAGAACGTGCGACAGTCCGCAGTGACGCGTTGAGTTTTGAGTGCTTTTTCTTGTTAACACAAATTTATTGAATTGATTGCCACAAGTATTTGGTATTTAAAATTATTTAAAGAATTTGTTGGCCATTTTCCGCATGCTTTTGCTATTATACTTTATATTTATATATTTATTTTACCTATCAGGTATTAAAGGTCTTATAAAAATATTTTATAAAATGGTTTGGCATGTTATATGTTCAGATTCAAGTTCCTGTTCTTATGCCGCACATTTTCTTTTGCTGCAACCTGACTTTTTCTCTTTCTGTGCTTTTTCTCGCCTTTACCCACTGCACTTGAGTTTACATTTTCCGCATTTTCCTCTCGCCTCTGACAGCCGGCAACTGTTTCTTGTGCAACGGGCACTGCTCTGGCACCTTTCAGACTAGTTTTGTCTCTCCGCAAAAATATTTTGATTGGGCCGAGTGAGTTGTTTTCCTCGTCGCTGGCCTCGGGACATGTTGCATTTGGCCAACATGGAAAATAGTGGAAAACTGATGGAGGGTGGAGGTGGAGGAGTTGGAGTTACATAGAGGCCGGGCAATGTGGTCAGGGCTCAATCAAGTTACTGTTAATTCGAGGACCCTCTCGCACGCACACATGTTTGCTTAAATTACATTTGACATTTACGAGTCTTGTAATAAAAACTTTTACAATGGCCGACGCCATCTTACTTGGGAAATACTTGGCAGCACAGACAGGGCAGAGGGGATAATGGGTAATGGGTAATGGGTAATGGCCATCAAGTGCAGATCGCGTCGTAAAAGACATTTTACAGTTGGCACCGCTCGATTTCCATGGCCCGATTCTGATGTTCGACGTTCAACGTTCAATGTTCGATTTTCCCCGAGATCCCGAGAAGTCGAGTGTGTGTGCATTTTTAATTAATTGGGTTTAGTTTTTATGGCTTCATTAATTACCAAACAGTGCAAGGCGTGCGATGAGGCGGGGCCAGGCAGGGCTCGAATCCTTGACTTGACGTCAGCGCCTCTTGAATAATGCATCATGACGATATATGGGCAAACGATATATACCCACCACTCCACTCCACTCCGAGTGTGCTGTAAATATCAATAATAAAAGTGCGACGCCAGGACCAAATACGGAACGAGTGCATTAAAAATTTATTTGAATCTGCCTGCGACGCGTGGCTATATCTATTGGGAAAGCGGGGGTGTGCCCGTCATAAAATAATAATCTTTATGATGGCAAAAAATTTTAATACAATATTGGCGGGCTCCGGCGATATTGGAGCGCGCTTCCTTGTCCTTCGTCGTACGCGTATCTGTCATTGGTGGTTTCATAAATCCACTTTAATTGCTGCAGTGATTTCTGCCATGGACTTAGCCGTGTTGTCCTCCTTTGCGGCGCACGATAAAAGCGGCCAAGTGCCAGTAAAAATCGTGTTCATTAATATTCAACTATATGCGTTTAGTGGCTCCTCCCATTTACTGCCGCAGATAAACTTCGATGAGCAGCTGCTCAGCTGGATGGGGAATTTTTTAGGAGGATATCTGTGAGTCCTACATTTTTTTCTTGACTTTTGATTGCTTATAGCAGCGGTGTTAAAAACAGCAAATGTATGCCTTTTTTGGCTTAGTCTTTTCATATCAGCTTTCTATCTAGTTTTTAAATTAAGATGAACTATTTCAGGATCCATTTATCCTTCCTAAACTATTTTAAAAGCATATTTATTTACTTTTAGTAAATTCCTTAGATAGTGGGTTTCTATAAGTTTACCCAAAAATAATCCCACAAATCTTTCTAATCAATAGATAGATTTGCATTCTAAGAAAATCAACATTTCTTGGTGCTGTTAAAACCTAATATTCCCGCAATTCCAAATTAGATTCCGCAACTACCTTGACCCCATCTGGAATCCTTGCCGATCTATCAACTCTTCGACTGACTAAATTCTTCAAAGAAACCATTGAACGCTTTATGCGAGTGCCACACTTTGCACAATATGCAAATTCAGTAATTTTCAGTAATTCCACATTTCCGCGGCGTCGTTCGGGCCAATTCTGTTTTGACCTGCCCGACTGTCCGGCGGATTGTTCCGCCCAATAGATGGGATGCAATCTCTGTGGCGGCGGGCGGGAAGTTTTGTTTTGACCATGCCTCATTTACATTTATTTGCCAATTTATTTAACGATCGATCGTAAAGCGTTTTGCCGCCTTGGACAAACGGATTCAGCGAGTATACAATTTGTGTGTGTTTTCAACATTTTTGCTTTTCTGTTTTCCCGATTTTCAGTTTTTCAATTTTCCACTGCTGCGATTCGGTTTGTCTCTGGGGGATTTTATGTCGAAATGTGGGGAGCAGGGGGAGTATGAGTGAGTCGAGTCGGCAATGTTGTTGTTTACTTTTCTGAGTGAATTTTCATATTTTAATGTTTGGCAACATTGTTGTCGCCTCAAAAGGCCGACCGACCGATCGTCCGACCTCCGTACGTCTGCCGGTCATAATTTCCGTCGTGGAATTCGTGGAAGTCGTGGTCTCCCCGACCGTATAACATCGCTCTCTCCGCCATATGCCTCCATGTATATCGTATCCCTGTGCCTCTCTCCACGTGGTGGGGCTCCCAAAGATCGTAAAGATCGGACATTTTTATAGGTGTCAGCAGCACAAAGGTGTTTTCCCTGCCCCCATGAAGTTTATGTCGCTCTGAGATGTCAAAGCAAAAACGGAAAAAGGCATCAAAACACCGAATATAAAAACTGTGGACTCTCCTTTGAAGCTCGTCTACAAACAAATAATGGAGGCGCATTCCGATCGTAGCGAAAAATCGGTACTGAAAACTACATTTTATCCAAATTTATTGAGTAATTTAGAAGTTTGAATAACATTTTTATTAAGTAATTAAATGATAATGATAAATAATAATTAAATGATGGCATTAAGGCCATGAGCTTTAAGAAGAATAAGTAATTTCCTTAAATATCCAATTAAAACGAATCAAATTTATTTGATTTACTATAAGTTTAATTTTTAAAAAGCTTTTACCTGTGGTAAATCTTAAACTTAAAGTACACAATTTTGATTTATTAAGCAACCAATATTTAAAATAAGGTTGAGCTGGTTTACAAATATTCCTCTAATTTAAACCCATTTCTCTTTCTGCAACAGGTTGAATTGTCTCAAAAACAAAAGAGAACTTCCAGCTCTTATTATTCTGTAATATCTCCTTATTTTTCCCGGTGTTTTTGGGATGGATCTATCCCATTTGGATCATGATCTGTGCAATGGCGCCCATCGGCCGCGATGAGCTTGAAATTTTATATGCCGCCGGCACTCGTCTGCGTCTGGCATTTGTGCAAACATCTCGACTAATTGGCCAAACGATTCAGTTGGCTTCGAATAAGATGGGATGGGATGGGATCGGATGGGTATATAGGGATATATGTATATATGGTACGAACAGTGCTTTATAGAGTTCGCCTGAGACGTGCGTGCGTGCGTTGGGGCCATTAAAAAATTATTGAAATTGAAAATTTTGAAAATAAACTGGAAACGCATTTCGGCGTTCGACGTTCGACGTTTCGGTGGAAAAGTGTGGCACACGGCGCGCTTCATTTGTGCCGCTGCAAGACGGTGAAAATCAGGGGGAGGAAAAATAAGCGGAAAAATCGCCTTCGATTAGTGCTGCATTTTCACGTTTTCCCCAGGAAATGTGCGTAGTTTTTTTTTTCTTAGCTTTTCAACGTTTGGCTTTTTCGCCTGCCGAGAGAAAATTTAATTTATTGCCTGCCTCCCAAGTCTCCCAAGTCGATCCGATATATAGTACTATATGTAGTATACGATCCCGCTCGATTTGTGTACGTGAAAAGTGTACGGCGTATTTTTAAGTGAAAATGAATTGAAATGAAATGATTTTTCATTTATTCGCCGACGCTGCGACGCCAACGAGACTGGGGCCCCGCCCCCTTGGGAGCAATGTGTCCGAGTTTCCGACTCTCCGCTCCACCGGGGAAAATGCCGGGGAAAATTGTCGTTCGCTTGGGGGGAAAATTCGCACCTAGAACTCGCCCCGATTTCGTCCCGTTGAAATGTGCCAAATAATGCGGCATTAAGTGGTTGCACCTTTCGGCAGCAAGGTGCATTGTTGCGGTGTGCACGGGAAAAAATTAATATTGAATATAAATTCTAAATAATTATTATTTATTGTTGAAGAAAAAAAATATATATATTGCTTTTAAAAGAAAAATATATAGGCTTTTCTACAGATAAAAATACATTTACCACAAGAATAAAGAAAGCATATAAAAAATGTTTCATAGAGAGGCAACCGTGGAATATTTTTTTTAATATAGAAGAAAGATACTAAATATTTTGAAAACACATATTTTGTATAGTTAATTAAACCTTTATATGAAGAATAATTTATTTATACTTATTTTCTGTGTTTTTTAATTTTCATATTATGCTAAAGATATTTCTAACTTGATTTCTGAAGGATTATTGGTCTTAATAAGTCTGTAGGCATTCTCATAAGTTATTTTGTGAAATGAATTATTCAATGTATTATGTTTATAAACTATTCAATATTGAGATTATTTTGTTCTGTGCTTTTTCTGCAAACATTGTGACTGTCAGCGTCCCCATCTCGAATCACGAATCACGGGCGGATCCGAGGCGTCACATCACATCACATCGGCATTATCGCAGCGCCACTTGAATGTCGAAAGCGCCACAGCCATAGAATACAAAATAAAATACAAAATAATAGCAAAAAATAAACAAAAACAAAATAGGTAAACAAAAAAAAACTCGACAAAATTTAGAATACAAAGGTGCGACAATGGCGAAAAGGCCCGCATAGTGACAATAATTTGTGGGCCGTGTTGGCAACTATTTTCGCTCAAGGAATGGGAATAGGGTACGAGTACAGTGAATGCTGCCTATAATAAATAACGAAGCTAATTCCTAGAAATTAAACATCAGTATACGCTAAAATTTTAATGTTAGAACTCTGTTTTCCTTGAGTCGAGCCTGCACTGCCTAAGGAAGTAGGTTGACGCCACCTAAGTATGCGTTGGGTCCCCAAAAGGTGCCAATTTCTTGGGGAGTTTGACGCCCGCGGAGCTCGGAGTGGGAGTGGCAGGGGGGCGGTCCGACATGCTGGCGTCAGTGTCAGTCTTTCGGTCCTTAGTCTTCAACGTCTCAGCCACAGACCATATAGTCTGGCATCTATTCCCAGAGCGCACCGGCGAGTATGTGTGTTGCAATTATGCAGACAAGATGTCGACGCGAATTGTTCGCATTCGTCGACATTCGACATTCGAGGTGGATGTGGCTTTGCCTGTGCCTGTGGTTGTGGCTGTGGCTCCCCAGCGAATGTGCTTTGTGGCATTCGGTTAACTCAGCTGGGCCCTAGGTGCTAATGGTCAATAAATATGAAATTTTTATTGACTTACGCAACACGAGCTGCAATCTAAAATGCAAACACACATCATCCCGGATCGTCTTAGCTCATCGCTGTGCTCGCTGTTCTCACGTTTTCCGGGCTAACAAGCTCCCAGGAGTGAAATAAAAACAAAAGTGCAAAATCATACGGAGATGCGGCTACGTGATGCCATCGCCTTGGATTTCGTATGTTTTTCCAGGAGGATTTGATATGGAATTTTTCGTTGATTTTTTTTTTAGCCAATTAGCTGGTTCTTGTGGATAATTGTTGATGCTGTGATGATTGAAAGTAGAAACTAAAGAATTCCTTAACTAATTTTGTGTTAAAATTTCATTAAAACGTTTCCCCCAAAAGTAATCTGAATTTACAATTAATTTTCGGCTACGTAGAAGGCCACACTGCCATTAACTGTAGATTAAAAGGTCACACTTTAGCTAACACACCAAGTGCTGGTCACACTACATCTAGAACTCTACACGTTGGTCACATTTTTGCAGTCAATTTCTATGACTAAGCAGAAATGCAATTGGGAAATTATAAAAATAACAATTAAACGCAGATGCATTGCATTAAGTTTCTCCGTTCTCTATAGGATTTGGTGTTTGGTCTGCCCTCTACATTACTGGCCAATTAGCTAGCCTGTTCTGGCTAATTGTCGCACCCGCTTGTCTACCTCATTTGGTCCATTGTCGCTGTCTGCGGGAAATTAATCATGGACCCAGATGCACTGCAATTCGGTTACCCAGAACTCGCCTCCAAGCGAGGCGTGACCGGAGTTTGACTTTGTGGATACATTGTGTTACGGCACGGTACAAACTATCCGCGTATCTGTATCTTGGCGATGGCCTGTCAGCACTTGGCCAATTGTTCTCGAGGGCTCTCCTGCCACATCGTCGTCGTTGCCGGGATTGGACTTTTCCACGAAAACGAGAGGAGAAAACCGCAGAAAGGCGCGCGCGAGGCCAGATGAAATATGAACTATTTTAACGCCTACTTAATTTATTTGTTTTTGCGCTCTGGCCGCGGCTGTAGTATAAATTTTAATTAATTTAGCGTTGAAGTGAAAGTGTTAAGTGATTTGCTTGGCTGCCGCCGGCTATACCTTCGAGTACCAGAAGATATATAGTCTAGTATATGTGGGGGTATTGCCATATAAACTCTATATATAGCGGATATGTGTGGGCCATCAAGTGCAGCTGTGGTAGGTGAGGCCGTATTTTAGTATGTTTTGTGCTCGACCTAAATAAATAAAAATATGTTTATAGGCAAAATATTAAAGGCAAACAAAGAGCCAGCCACCCCAATATCCACATCCCCCACAGCGAGGCCATCTCCTGCCTGCCTGCCACACATGTCCCCTGACCAATTCATAAGTTTGCACTTAAAGGACACGGACATGGCCAACCTGTCCCAAGGTTGGACACTCCAAGATGGCTCGCACATAAAAGCATAATAAAATGTATTTACCCCAGGATCAAATTATGAATCTGCTTATGGGCAAAACAAGGACCAAGGGACAGCCAAAAAGGTGAGCCCAGCTCCTTGCTCGTTTGCTTCCATCGGTTATGAAAGCCGCAGGCTGCCTCTGGAAAAAAAGGACAAAACGCATATTTATGAAATGAACAAAACTATAAAGGACATACACACATCGTACACAGAAAACAAATATAGATTTTAAAGTATATTTTTGATAAATACTTTAAAGAAAGATTTAAAAAGTTTTCTTGGAAGATCTTTGAAAATAAAGGAGTGTCTTGACAGCAATATTCACAGAGTTTAATCATTTTAAAAAGTTTATTTATTTAGATCTCCAAAAATAAAGGTCACACTGGTCATATTTTCTTTGCAAGTGCAAGTACACACTCGTCGCAATTTATTATTATTCAGATAACAATCTACTTAAATTTTCTTTCCGTGCCTTAAGAAAAAGGATGGGACTCGACAATGTGCGGACATCTACGGAGATTTGCTTTTTTGGGGCTGCCGACCGACAATGAAAATTTGTGCACATTTCAGCAGAATCGAGGGCCTGAGGTGGTGGCCGGCTCCTTGAAGGTGTGGCCACTGTATCCCCGCATGTCCCTTTTTGGGATGGACAAAGTATAGAGTCTATTACCCCGAGTTTATGGCGCACGCAGCTACACCTACGACAGCCCTGGGCGATGGCAGCATATGGTCAGAAGTGAGGACCAAATACCTTTCGAGGGCGGCAGTGGCAGCCACCCAAGGAAGCCACCACCCCAACCACCCAATTGCCAAAGGGCACAACCACTTTGTTTATGCCAGTCGCAACATTTTACAAAGTTTATTCCGCCTTGGCATCATCAACGGCCATCGGAATCGTCATCATCATCATCACCATCAGTCCTCGCAATTCTCGTGTGACATCTGGGATGCTGGATTCGGATTTGGATCCAGAACGGTATGCCCCAGGGCGTCCAGGAGTTGCTTAAATATGTGCGTCACATACGGCCAGCGCCCTTCTCAGTGGGAATTACCTTTGGTGCAGAAAAACGAGAGCCGAGAATTACCTAGCCGTAGTCCTAGCAGAGTGGATGGTCACCTTCTGAAATCAGCTCACGTATCGTTTTATTAGTCAATCAAAGGATACTTTGGGGGCACATCTCATTAAAGGTAGGGCAACGATGGTAAAAAATAAAAATTAGACTACCTTGTCCCTTGTTCCGCTTATGACAAAATAATTTAGCAAGTTTAGATCAAACTTACTACCAACACTTAACTTTGCGTTTAACCCGTAAAGCCTGTTATTCATTCCTTGTAACTTTGCAGGTCAAGAACCATTGAGATAAAAGTAAATAAGCAATGAAAAGTAAATATAGCAAAATAAATAAATATGAAACAACAAATATTAAAATACTTATTTTAAAATCATTAAATCATTATTTCTAGACTTTACAAAATAGTAAAAATATGATCATAAATGTATCAATAACATTTTTTACTTTGCAGTTAGAGAAAAAAATAGTATTGCGCAATAATAAATTTAAAAAAAAATCTTTCAACAATTATTCAAAAACAAACAAAAAACTAGTTTGTTCAGTTTTCAAATAAAAATTAAATAAATGACAAAGATAATTAGAATACATTTTTTGTTCCTCGGTTACTGATATTAATCCTGGCTCACGTTTTAAAATAAAATCAAACAAGCAACTAATAATAAATTTGCAAAATATCAAAGAAATGATATATATATAAAATAACATTGTAATTTTTCACTCAGTAGTACAAATAAGTATTATTATTTAAAAAAATCATCTTTCAACAAATAATTCAAGGACAAAAAACCAAAAAACTGAGGAAATAAAAAGCCAGTCTTCTGATATTTTCATGGGTCCAAAATAATAAGTATTAATGAAATAGCAAATAATAATATTGGCGAAAAAGTAAAAACAGTAAAAGAGTTAACTCAAAAGTAAGAAAAAAGTAAGTAAGTAAGTAAAGAAAATGGAGAAGGCAGTCTTTACGCCTCGACTGCTGGCCGAATTATGAAATGAGCCAACCGAAAACTTGGCCAAGACAAGTAAAGGCTAATTTGGCAGAGCCCACTTTGATGGATTTGACTTGAGAGTTTCTAAAATAAGCTAACGAGTTGAATGGCAACCCTGATTAATTCTGAATTTGCGAGCGGCAAATGCATTCAGCGAATCCGAATTGCGAATTGCTAAATGCAAAATGGGAAATGTCTTTTCCGCGATATTATTAAAAAGTCTTGGGCAGAATGCGCTGCTGCACTTTGCATTAAAAATTCGCTGTCTAAAAGCTCAACAATTAGCAACAATTTCCGAATGCAAATGCAAAAGCAGAGTGAAATTAAAGCAACTTAAATGGAACTTATTAGATTTGTATACTTTTAATTTGCATTCATAACAGACTGGCGCTATCCTTTGTGAGGATCTTGCCCCGTTCCCTTGCCCGTTCCTATTCCTGACTTTGGCCAGCAGTTGGGTCCCGAGGCCTGGACAACCCCAAAACAACCGGGACGTTGGGGAGGAAACCCTTTTCTTGTTTTTCCTCCAGTGGACATGACGTATTCCTTGGGATCCACTCCCCCTCCCTCGTCTTGGTTGATTTAAATTTTGCCTTTGCCGGAATAAAAGAAAATTAATTTGTGCATATTTCTTGAGCTGCCTGGCAGACGAAATACGAGCGGCTTCAGCTGCTGGCTGGACATTTATTAAAAGCCGAAAAGAGTTTACTGCTGCTGCTGCTGCTGGGCCAAAAGGGAAACGGAAACCTTTCTCTCTCTTGGCCAATCGTAGAAATAATAATAATAACCGAAAAACCAAACCGAACCGAAAAGGCGAGCGCCACCGAAAGGGACTTTCAAGTGAATAGAAATTTAATAAAACGAAAACAATTTGCCAAAATGAAAGAATAATAATAAGAAGCCGCCAAGGCGCAGGAAATCTCTCAGCGACAGAGAGACCCAAGCGCTCTGCTGGAGAAATGCGAATCCTAGTGGCAGTTGTTCCCACACACTACATATTCATAATTGTAAGGACATTAGGGCTGCATCCCCCTGATCCCTGATCGGAAACGGCGACGACACACGTGCCACGGACGATGACAAAAATGATATTGATGTACAATCGAACAATGATCGGGTGCGTCTCGGCCATAAATCCATTAGTCCATAAACAGTATTGATATGGAATGAAAACAGAAATAAAATAAAATTATTTATACGATTCGCACGGCGCGACAAGCAGGAAAATTAGTGCCAACCGGAGACAGGAGACAGGAGAGACACGAGTCACGAGTCCCGGCAAAAATCGAGGATACATCGAGGGTAGGAAAATTGCACAGGGGATGGATGGATGCTCGAGTGGGAAAGCGCTGAAGTTTTCCCTCGATTGGCTCGATGCGCTTCAAATGATTCCAAAGATTCGCATACAACAAAGCGAAAGGCCATCGAACAACTGTATCGAATTACCAATCAGCCAGGACAATGGAGTCCTGCCAGAGGGTCAAATCCCACACCCCTTCAGCTTCGAATGGGAAGGGAAAATAGTGCAAGTGGTGACATCACCTCTGAACCTGTCGCGAGTACAAATTTAGGGCTTTTAAATAATTAATTGTAATAAGCTAGATACAAAATAAATACATTTGTTTTTAAATATTATAAAACAATTTACCAAAGCATTTTCCTAGTGTACATCCACATCCATATAGAGCCATAAAGTGCGTTATGAATGCTCTTTACTATCACTTACGCCAGCTCCTTCCACCGCCGAACAATTGAATTGAAAGGATCATCAAATGGCAAATTCTGGTTTGAGGAGCCTTTTTTGGTACAGCATCTTGGCCAAATTGCCGACAATTTGGGTTAACTGTAAAATTTCTGCAGGCCGAAAGAGCAAACAGTAAACAGCAAAACGGCAAACGGCAAACGTGCAAGTTTTGACAAATACAAATGTGAATTGCGGACACTAAACGCGCAGCCCCGCATCCTGATTTTCCAAATAAAAGATGAAGACATAGCCGGGATTGACAGGCCAAGGCGGCGGCGACAGGGCAGAGAGGGCAGTGCCTGGCCCATAAAACTCATTGGGCCGTAAAGGATGCGAATGCCTTTTAATAATAAAATGAGCGGAGAGGAACCGGAGAGGATCGGGTGGACAGGAGCAGGACTTGGGCCGAGTTGGGCTGCATAAACTAAAACTAAAGCCGCTTGCCTATGCCCAGGCACGTCTTAAATGTTCAAATTATGTAAAATAAAATGTGCGCCAAAAAAAAAAAGGAGAGTGAAGACTGAAGGGCTCAGGGAAAGGAAGGCTAGGCCAAAGGATAACGGGCGGACAAGGGGGCCAGGACTCAGGACACGCTGACGTCAGCTCTGAGTGACAGTGACAAGAGGGCCAAAAGTATGGGGGAGGCGAAGGATTCAACCAAGCACTCGACTATATCCCGGCAAGGTGCAAAAAAGCGAGCCAGGATTGACACTTTTGCGCTCAGAAGTATCAAAGGATACACTCGGCATAAATGTATTGCCTTAGGTAAGTCTCAAAATATTTGAAATCATTTTAAGATAAGATTAAGAGTGCTGGGAAAATTATTTTAATATAAGACTAAGATTGCTGGGAAATACATTTAAATGCCTTTATGTGTTTATTTTAAAATGTATATTTAAAAATTCTAAACAGCAGTAATTTGTTATTTATATTACAAAAATATAATATATATTTCAAAACATTAATTTTTGGAATATAATTATCCTCTTCGTTTGATAAAATATAAATACAGTTTGAAAATGTTTTTTAACCCGTTGTAAAAACCCCATTTCAACTTGATTTACCTTGTCTTAATGCAATTTCTCTAAGTGCCCTTTGGCTGCTGGCCATTTGCATGCCTCGTCTCTCTCCCGGACCCATGAATCCTGCGTGTCCTGGCTAATAACCGTGAGTAAGCAAACAGGTGCAGCTCGCCCGCCGGTTGGCTGTGTGATCAATCTTTCGCTAAGCTTTTGTTTTCGCCGGGCTTTTGTCTCCGGACAAAAGTTGGCCCTCCTCAATGATGGGGGGGGGGGGGGAATACTTAGAAGTCCCCGGGATTGAGATGTCCTTTTGGGTCTAGTGACAGGCAAACAACGGCGCGTCCTTTTTATTGTGTCCGTCTCGGGGACCGTTGCGCTCTCGTCCTATGATTGATTAGCAATTAATTAGCTACACAAATAACTGTAATTATATGCGAAGGAAGGCAAGGGAATTTGGAGTTGGGGAAGGACCTCTAATGTCAAGGGTCTGCGTGAATTACTTGCAAAAGCGTTCCACCTTTTTTTTCGCGGCCTCTCCACTCGCTTTCTCATTTGCATTTTGTTTTTCGCCATTTTTTATGGCCCAATGAAACGAATTTGTGTGCTGTAACTTTGTCACTTGCGGCTGCCATTGCCATAGCTTTTTATGAAACGAATCCAGGCTAATGACGCCCCTGAACAGGAGGCGGATGGGGTGAGTACTTGGCGGTGGCAGGAGCATTCGTCACACACACAGCCGAAGAGGCCATAGATATCTGGCAGCGATTGGGTTACTATATTTTACTATATATTTAATAGCAACCCCGAGAGAGTCTCGGAATCAGTTGCAGGAAACACGGTAAATAAATAAGTAGATTCTTGAAACTGGGACTGGATTCGTTTCCTTGGTGCAAATAAATAAAGCTTGAAAGAAGAAATTTTTTTTTAAATATCTAGCACTTAATCTAAAAAGACATGGAACTCCTGGAATGCAGAAAGTTGGGTTTCTAGTTTCTGAAAAATAACATCAGATATGTTAAAGGTTTTTCGTTGACTGATATTTTTTAACAAGTCCAGAACTTCACACCTTTGCCAACAACATTCATTATTTATTCATCAATGAAACTTAAATTTACAGCCATTTCTGTGGCATCCCCAAATACTTTCCACTTTCCTTAGCATAATTTTCGCTGCACATTAAATATTAGAAAAATGTTCATATAAAGACTCTACCATTGTTTTAGACCTCCTCCTCAATTGTGGTCCTCTTTAGAGGCTATGGGGGCCTGGCCAAAAGTTGTGAGCTGTCTCTGCAGTTGACATCTCGACCGTTTTGTTCTTTTTGGCCGGCCAACAATGCATGACTGACCCTGTCAATACTGGCGACCCCGAATCCATTTAGTTGCTGCTACCACATATATGAGATATTTAATGCATGCAATATGGATTGTCCCCAAAAAGAGGGGATGGAGGGCAAAAGTGCGTCCAAAACTCATGTCATTGTTTCGCTGGAAACTGGAACTGGGAACTGGGAACTGCATTTTTGTGCCCCCCTTCTGCCTCAGCTGGCTGACATTGAGTGCTCCGACAGGCGACGTGTGCAGGACCCTTTGCGTCCTGCGTTCTGCGTCCTGCGGCCGGCATCCTTTATGGCTGAAAGCTTTTGTCGCTGCCGTGCCACTAAACATGTCGCTTTCGGAAGCCCCTGGCCGAGGGCCAAAATATAACTTAAGTTTCTGGTCAAATGAATTTGGCAAAGGTAGCAGCCAGCTTGAAAAACTCGAAGCGTCGCCAGCAAGATTCGAATTTATGCAAAAATGCCAGAGGGAAAAATCTCTTGTTTTTACCATTTGAAAGAAGTTCACCACAATTGGCAGTTTAAGTGGCCTTTGTTAAAAGCAAGTTTTCTTCTCTGTTTTTGTATACTCTTTTTTTTGTGGTTTCTTCTCTGCTTTTGCTGTGTCACCTGTTTTTGGTTTTGTTTCCCCCCAAAACACGAATCTTTTCTTTTTTTACGATCTTGTCAACATTTTGAGTTGAGTGCATTTTTACGCCTCGCCTTTGGCGTCGCCTTGCGATTCCTGGTGATTCCTGTGGGGGGTGCGGGGCCGTAAAATCGAAAAGTAATGCAATAAAATTCGCTTTCATTAAAAGCATTAAAATAGGTTTTTGACATGCCATAAAAATTGTTTCCACGTAAGGAAAACTGCTGCTGCCACACTTTTAGCCCCCCCGACGAGTGCGAAAGCTTCGCGCGACTTCTAAATGGGAATTTTATTGTTCTGGGAGCTGTGGCCGCCGCATCGCCATTAGCCGCAACACGGCACTACGCATCTCGCATCTCACCTAGAAAAAGTCGTAAACCATTCCGCCAGCTCATCTGCGGTTCATCTCCAGCAAGGGGAATCCCCGTAGGTGATGCTCAGAGAAGTGGCGGCACCCTCTCCAGAGATTGCAGAACTCCTTTATCGTGTTTTCATATATGAAAGACAAAAAATATTATTAAAGCCCGTGTTGCCGCCACATTCATCCCAAATGTGAATCATAAATTTTACGAAAATTTTGATGACATATTGAACAAATATATGCGTATTCATAGCAATTAAGTGCAGACTTTATAGGTACACAAATAGGGCTAAACAACTCCCAACTCTGGGTTTTTGTACTGCACTGGAAAATAAACTTACAACCATACCGATTTTTGAAAAGAGTTTTCTAAGATTAAACTTCATTTTAAATTTAATACAGAAAGCTTTAACATTTATTCCATATTTTATTTGACTGTAACTTAAAAGTGAAAATTCCTAGAATTTTTATAGCATTTCCTCTTTCATTTAGTTTGGTTTCCAGCTTAGTTTCTTGCTGTGTATGGTCCTGTTTTTGGCCTGGACAATTGGCAAATGTTCGTCCGCTAAATGGGGGCGATACAAATCGAATGGGGATTTTATTTCAACGTTATTAACTTCAAATTACGCACACAGATCGCCGCAGACAAGTCAATGTCCAAATCCTTAATTGCAAAGGACAGCGTGCGGCGAAAATATTTTGCTCGCTGGCTGAGGGGAAAATATTTTCATGATGTAATAAATGAAATTAATTTCAATAATTGCAACAATTCGGCAGCGGGGCTGTGAGAGATTTCTGTTGCCTTTCGCGGGCTTGCTTTTCATTCAGCTTTTATTTAGGCCACTTATTTTATTTTATCTCGGCCATGATTCGCGATGAGGCAGGCGACTGTGCGCGAACGTTTGGGGCGATGACCATGAAAACTGCTTAATCGGAAGAATGAATATGAATGTTCCAATTGCGATTCCCCCGCATAAATAAACGAGGAGAGAAGCGAATAAATGTGGAAATCCAAATGTTTTCCTATCCGTACGTTCTTCTTTTTATTTCGTTCTATTCCAATACTGTTTTTCGCCATCATTTACTTATTTTTGTTTTCCGTTTTTTTTTTGCAGCAACAGCAGCATTTTTAATAAAGCAAAACACACGCTGTCATATAAAGCCCCGCCCCCTCGGCTGACTTTTATGTGGAAATAGCCATAGAGAGCGAGTATATTTTCGCATTTATAATATGGAGCCATATATTTTCATGAACAGTAAATTAAGCAGGGCGAAATTGGGATTCCTTTGGCAACGCAATCACAGGGGGGAAAATGTGCAGAAATATAACCAAATCGAGACGATTTCATAATACTTTTTGGCATCTAAGAGAGATATATTAATTCTAAAACTCTATATTGATATTAAAAAATATGGTAATGTGGGCAAAGGGTATTAACCTTTACTTATTTGTGTTTAATGTATGTTTACCCTATTCAAATTTTATACAAATCCCCAAAGCAACTTTCATTTGCTAAGTCAACATCTAGAAACATAGAACATTTATTTGTTACTTAAAATTCCAAAACCAGTTACTATCATTTTGTACATATTTGCGCTTGCTGACCTATGGACCTCTTGTGTAGATTCTTATCCGCCGATTTGTATTGTTTGCTAAGCTCAATTCGTGAAAATGTGGCTACAGCTCCATCTGAAAAGAAACTGCCAAAACTGGAGAAGAAAAACTTCCTGGTAGTACGTCCCAGCTATACCATCCGTCACAAGTATCCGGGTCCCTTGAGAACCTATGACGGCGAAGAGTTATGTGAACCGCGTTTGATTCGCCTTTCGGATATAAGACCCAGTCAAGTGGATTTGATATTGAGCATGTGTGAGGAGGAGGAGCAGGACGAAATGGAACAGAAATGTGAGCCCGAAGATGGAGAAAGCTTTGCAGAAACTGAGGTAAAAAATGAAATGGAACAGAAATGTGAGCCTGATGAGGAAGAAAGCACTGGAGAAACTGAGGTAAAAAAGGAAGAAGAAGAAGAGCTGTGTAGTTCCGTAACCGAGGAAGATCTCAAAAAATTCGAATCCCAGATCTTCCTCAATCTGTTGCCCCAACAAAAGAGTTCCATCACCCTGGAAAGTATCTGCAGCGAGAATCTACCCACTCCAAAACAATTAATCCGAAGGGAGCTTCGTGCCAGGACCCTGTATGAGGTAGCCACTTGCCAAGATCCTCATGCAGCCACCTGGGACTGTCTCAAGTCCACTGAAAAACTCGGTTACCATTGGCAAGCCCACACGGGATTGAAGCTCCAGGAGACGCCCTTCGACAACTTCCGGCAATGCTACCTCAAACAACGCCGCAAGAATGGCCCCAAAATGGGAATACGTGAAATCAGAGCTGAGATGCAGCTCCGCTGGTGCAACATGGATCGCGGCGAACGGATGCCCTTCATTGTGCAGTCTCTACTGTACCAGGTGTCCGTGGGAGCCATTGATCCCAGCAGTCACTGTGCGGTGCGTGAATTCTTTCTGAAAGTGAAGTAAGGAGAGCGCCGATCCACTTCCATTTGCATTTCCATTCCATTTTTTTTGGTTTTTGGTTTTTATACGAACCAGATGTGTCTGTGGCCATTCTATTTTCGGCCAGAGCCTCAAAATTCGCAGCTCTTTCTCCCTCGATTGGTGCTCTTGAACCAGTTTCGGATCCGCCGAGGAATAATGGATCCCCTGCTTCGGTCCAAGGTCGCCGTCAACTGACATGGCATTGGCACTCGATTAACAATTAACTCGTCAGCAGTCAAGGTCGCGCAGAAGAGTCTTCGGGCGGGGGGAAAATCCCCAATCAATTTCCCAGGCGCATACATTAGCCATAAAAATTTGTTGTACTCCGCAGAAACGAAACAAATAAAACAAACGAGAGGGAAAAGTTTTTAAAATGTAATTTCGTTGGCCGGCAAAATAAATAAAACGGAATCGAAAGTGGGAGAAAAAAGAGAGCGAGAGAGAGAAATCAAAAGTCCGCATCAGATCGGCGAATCCAGGCATTATGCTAATGGAAATCACGGGTGGGGTAGAGAGTCCGGGGCAGGGGGGCCTTGGTCCTGGTTTATGGCCGTTGACAACTTTTGGCGAGCCGGGCATAAAACGAAATGAAATGGAAAACTAAACCGATGGAGGAAAACTCAAATGGCCAACAACGATTCGCCACGAACTCTAACTCAAAAGCGGAGCAGTGGAACTGTATCGAAGGAGTCGCAATTTATTGTCCCAGATATTGACTTTTATAGTGGCATCCCGCATCCCTTTTCCGGACTCTCATAATGCCGACATTTCGCTGGGAATCTTCTCGAGAATCGGGAAACAATTGGCATTCGTGAATTTCGCATGCCTGCCACCAACAGTTCAAGTTCGTTGCGAAAAGGGGGTTTTCCCAACCCTCAACTCTTTCTTTCTCTCCTTTTTTTATGGCGGACTGTTGCAAAGATTTCGTTGTTTTGATATTCGGCAGTTTTATTGCCTCGACCCAAGTTCGCACCTCAATTTGTCTTCGTAAATGTGAAAAATGTGGAAATTAGTTGGCGGTCCGAGCGGCAGCCTCCCATTTTCGGTTGTGTGGGTTTATGGCCAAACATTTCATCAATCACGCGGGGACGTGTCACACCTATCAGGACCGCTGACGCCCGGCTCAGATGCAGATCGTCCTCGTAACCAACCGGGGGAGGGGAAAAAACCCCATCGTAAAAAGAGGAGTGCGATTGCCACGCCCCCTGTCTCCGGTTTGGTGTGAACTTAATGGGCGTGCCAGGAATCTGAGCCACACTTTCAGGCGCTTAACAGGCGAAGCAGGACATTCGGCATGGTCCTCATTATCAGATGCTGAGGTTGGGTAATTTTTATAAAGAAAAATAGGTAAATAATTTGTGTTTGAGGTTTGTTATTTTAAATAAATCAAAAGCCAAAGAATTTATATAATTTAGAGCCACAGAATTTGCAGAAAGTCGGAATTGTAAACTAAATAAAGTTCTTATAAAGGAAAAGTCCGGAAGTATTTGGTTTCTATAGTGAAAACTTTTCCAAATTCCCTTTACTTTAATATTACTTACCATGTCAATAGTAAAACCCACTTCTTTCTTACACAAAATCCAGGACTCGCACAGTAAACCCTGATTCCAGATGCTTTCCTTTAGAAAGGCTTCATAAATATAAGTATTACCCACTCCAACCCCCATCGCCTCAACTCATCCATTTTTATGCAAAGTCGCAGGGCAAACACAGGGAAACCGATGGACAAACAACATTTGTCGATATCCCAACTGATGGTGATGGCTTTATGGCCAAGGAGAGCAGCGACCCAATCAACCCCCATGTCCATTAACATAACAATAATTATGGCTGCCTCCTGGACTGGACTGGAATGGACCATGTCCTGGAGACATGCGGCATCCATAGATGGCGATTCTGAAGTCATAAGCAGAATCCAGACATCCTGCATCCGGTTGAATTGATTTGGCTTCCACAATGCCACTGAGTACTCGTATTTCCTTTGAGGGTTGACGACTGACTGTCGTCCAGTCCAGCCCATGTAAATCGCCAGATTCCACATAATTAACTTCAATTGGAACTGGGGCAGAGTGCCAAGGCGGCTCCTGTTTTCCTTGTTCCCAGGACTTTGCCTCCTGGGATCCTTGTTATTTTCGTAGCGCTGCAGCGGAGCGCTCATTAGCCGCGGCGGACATAAATTTCGATCAAAAAAGTAAATTGACAGCCGTGCAGATTTAAGAGGCGCTTAGCCAGGGCCTTCGCAGCGCCGGCAAATCCAATTTCCTTCTCTCGCCAGGACTCAATGGGATTCGCACGTACGGCTGCAACACTTTCGGCTGCGGGGATTCCGGCTGCTGCGGGATTCAGGATTCCGGATTCAGGACTCGTTACTCGACCGTTTATGTGAGCAGGTCATGTCGCGGTCATAAATACAACAATGCCGCTGATGCCGCTGATGCCGCCGCCAAAACTTTCGCGAGTGTCGCGAGCGCCATAAATTTCGCCCGCAAAAACTCACGGATTTATGTTTTTCGCGGAGCGCAGGAGAGATAGGACACAGGACACAGGACGAGGACATCCTCCAGATATAATCCACTTTAAAGTTTCCATTTCGCCGCAGCCTCGAAATGCTTAGCGAGAGGCTGGGCCTCGGTTCGGTTTCAGCCGCAGTCATGTGATAGGCGAAGGATATCCGCCAGGATATCTTGGCAGCCACATGCACTGCTCCACTCTGACACGACGACATCTTATCCAATTTGCATTTAACGCATTTCATTCTCCTCTCCTCTTTTTTTTGTGTGTGCTTTTGGGCCAAGCCCTCATCTGCCTTTTGGCAAATCCCATTTGCAGCGATTTGCATTTAAGGCTGTCCGTGAAATCGAGACGAGCTCACACAAAAATTAATAAAATCCTGCCATTTACCATTTTCATTTTCGCCGGTTCTCCGACCGCAAGTAAAAATGTTCAATAAACGTCCGGCCCGAAGCGAGAAGTCCGCTCACCGCAAGCGCCTTGGCACACGAAGAAAATTAGAGCAAGGAATTCTTTTATATTCCTAAAATACAATTAAAGCAGTTTGTTTATAAGAAATATTATTTTAATATTCTATCGTCCAATTTTAATATTTATAAATAAATTCAATCTATGAAAAGGTTATATTAATTTTAAATAATGTTAAAGAACGTTTTTATATCCCTAAAATATACTCTTTGTAAGCAAATTTAGTTTTGAACTTGTTTCATTTCATTTTAATATTTATCAAACTAAATTCAATCTAAGGAATTTTAGGATTATTAGGATTTTAAAATTATCTTTACTAAATGATTTTAAAAACATTAAATAAAACGTAATCTGGCATATATTAATTGATTAGAAATGTACTACACTTAGAACCCCCTTTCATATCCCTAATTTTGTTGTGTGCATTTGTCTAGGCGGACATCCTGGGGTCCGGCAGTCAATTTGGAATTTTCCAACGTTTCAGACACTGCCACCGAATATAGCTGGAAATAGGAGCAATAGGGGATATAGGATCTGTGCATGTGGAGCATAGGATATAGGAGGTTGTGCCATAGGAGCTGTGCAACGGCAGCTGACTTTGACAGCGCCGCCCGCTGGCCGTTAGTTACTCCTAGTTTGCGGTTCCGCTGCTCCAAAATATTGGCGGCCTGAGATGGCTCCAATTAAAAAACAGAAAAGCGACATGTGCAAAGTGCTCTTAAGTTGGCTTTTCCGACTAAGAGATACCCCAAAAAAATTGGAATTAAAGTTAACAAATCAGAGTTTTGGGTGGAAATATTAGTGAGTTATGAGATCATTTCAGTAAAGAGATGAAATGTTTAAATTAGAAAGTTTACTTCATACTATACGAATTATTTATCTACGAAACTAGAGAACTTATATTAATCAGAACAATGTATAAACTTAATATTGTAATATTAAAATAATATTGAAGGAATCCTAGATTTTTCCCTGTAAAGTACTGAAAGAATTGTGTTACAGCTTTATTATCTTTTAAATTTTAGAATCCCAGATAACATTTACTGCATAGTTCTGTCCTTATCATCTTTATTTTTTTACTGAAAATACCTAGCAGTCAAGGCACTTGGCCCACAAGTTAGATGGGCGTGGCAGCCGCCTGTACGAAAAATACCCAGCAAATTCCTTGGGGCAGCTGTAGCGGACCATCTGCAAGTGCGGGAGGAGGACGACGTGGACGACGTGTCACTAGTTGGGAGGCGGAGACCTCTCCTGGCAGCGGCCAACTATTAATTAGGTTGTTAATTTTGCATTTGGCGAGCGTCGCTGGCTTTTCCCGTGAAAAGCGCAGCGCAGCGCAGCGGAGCGGAGGCGACGAAATGGAGAACACACGTGGCATGTGGCACGATGATAAATCTTCGCATTTGTGCAACACCATCGGGGAACACATGTCGCAGCTTGGCCGCACTTCCCGTGTGGCTCCCCGTTTTCCCCCGCCTCTGCCGCTTTTCCTGCATTTTTTCACCCATTTCCCCCTGCGGATGCACCTGTCTCAATTAAGCGTGCAAATCGCATGCCTGTCAAAATAAAATGTTTGGCGTGTAAAAATATGTTGGCAGCCAGCGGAGATCTAAGGCGATCATAAAGATGCACGGAACATGGCCAACAACACGATGGGCGGAAAAGGTGGAGCAGGGCTACACGGAGAGGAAAATATTGTGAAGAAAATTAGGTGAATTTGGGGGTATTTTGTAAGACAAGAAATGCCTATTGTACTGGTAAGAAAATGTATCACATTCTTATTAAAATATTATATTTACTCGGAAGAAGTTTGGAGTTAACAATTAAAATACATCGTCGTTATTTGAACATAATATTTTTTATCATTAAATTAATCCCAATCTTTTCTATATAATTTTTTTTTTTGTTGTGTTTGAAATGCCATCAGAAATGGGAATGGTACACACCTAGTAGATGTCGGTGTCAACATCGCTTTGATCGTCCCTCAGGTTGATTATTTGCACAGCATTTGCGACTTGTTCTCTTGCTTTAAAGAATGCACCTCTAATGAGGTTCATGCGTGGTAAAAATATGTGATAATTGAGTTTGGGGATGGGGATATGCAAAATTACTTAAAAACTTGTAGAAAATATCAGAAGAATTCATGGAAAGGCACCCCTACCAATTGGTTTTTCAAAAGGAAAGGAATTTCTATCTAAACAAAAAGAGTTTTTACTGAAATTTAATTCGAAAAAACTTCTGATATATATAACATTATTTCAAATGTATATAAACCAAAAAAAAAAAACTTAAAAGAATTACCATATAAAAATCGCAATTTCGGTTGTGACTTCATTTCATCAGCAGCCTTGTTTGCCTTTCTCGTTGACAGTGCTTTCTTGTTGAACTTTTGATGGATTCCGTTTGAGCAGATTGAGCAACAGCCTTCACGAGATGAAGATGGCAAGTTGCCTCAATTCAAATTGATTTTTTTCACCAAATAATTCCGTCGAAACGGGGCATCAACGCCTCGTTAATTAGAGGATGCCCCGTCAAGTGCTGGATCCGAATCTCTGAATCTGCAAGCTAAATAGCCATGACAGTCGGCAGGGCAATTGACATTTTGATAAATTCTAAAGGCGGAGTGTCTGAGGCGGAGGTGGGAGACCCTGCGGCACTACACATGTTCTGTTCCCGTCCTTAAATCAGATAGACGCAGTGCAAAACTTAATGATCTGTGGCTAAATGGAGAGAGAGACCGGGCCCGGAGTCAGATATGACAAGTAAAAAAGAATTTATGGCACTAAACAACATCAACAAAGGCCGAAACTACATGGAGTTAGCAACAACCACCACCCCGTATCGCGTTTCCTTCGTCTCTGGAAAATTTTATCGGGCCTCAACGAGCGACAGAGAAATTCGCACAAATCACGCAAAAATGCTGCACACTTAACGTGAGGGTGAAAATGCCAGGGGGGAAATGGGCAGGGGGGTTTTCCCCGATTTGGGGGTGACAAGGGTGAGCCCAGAAACTGATAAGAACTTGCAGCCTAATGCAGCAGCAGCCACAGCCACGACGGAACTCCTCCTCAAAATGCCACCGAATTTTGCAACAATTTCCGATTTTCACAAAGGACAAAGGACGCGCACTGGCCAAGTGGCAGCATTTCAATTGCTTTCCGAAATAAAAAAAAAAAGGAAAGCAGTCGACATTCGAATTGAAAAGTCATAAATTTTGGAGCGGCATTTAGGAGCGGACGGGCACGGAAATGCGCACCATGCGTGACCAATTATTGAAATACGACTTTAATTGAATTTCAATAAAATGTTGAGCATTTTTGCATTTGCAGCGGAAAGGCAAGGAGGAAGGAAACCAGGACCAGGACCAGGACCAGGACTAGGACCAGGACCACCGGCTCATGTTTATTTATGGCAAATGCTAAAATGTTAAAACTGTGGCAATTGTTTTATTCCGCGCTTTGTTACATTATTTGCCGGGGCATTTGGAGCGTCACGGATGCGATCCCCTCGATATACATATTTTCTATACGTGTAGTATATACATAGTTCGTAGCCCCGGGTGATTAGGGGGGCAATTTGTTTAGAATATGGCGGCCTGGCCTGTGTGCGCAAACCTGATGTCCGTGGATCTGCATCCCGCTGATTTATGGCCAGCGGGTTGTGTCAATAGTTCGCGGCTGATTTATGTGCCAGCACAGGACAAGGTAGCTGCGCTCCAGGAGTTGGCCATGTAAAAGGGAAATTATGAAAATTACTATCGCGGCTTGATGGAAAATCCCTCACATGGACATAAAAGGCAGTCAACTGTAAAATGTCAAAATGTTGTACGTACAAGCTAAGCATTCTTGTAATGATTACTCATTGTTATTACACTTTAAAAATATTTTGCCAGCTTTCTGACACTTTATGATATAACCCCCTTACATTTTTTGGAAAGAATTAGGTACATTTTTGGTTAAAAATCGGTATCATCTTAAAGGGTTTTTTTCAGTCTGGTTTGGTTTTTTCTTCCTAGTTTTTAAAGGAGAACTTTTCTGCATTTAAAACTCGATTTCTAATTTTTGGCCAATTTTTTGACAATTTTGACGATGTAATTTTTGTTGATAAAAATGGGATCAGAAATCGCGAACTTCTTCAATGGTTTTTTGATCGTAAATTGGCTTAAACTCAACCGATTTCAGTCTGGTTTGGTTTTTTCTTCCTAGTTTTTAAAGGAGAACTTTTCTGCATTTAAAACTTGATTTCTAATTTTTGGCCAATTTTTTGACAATTTTGACGATGTAATTTTTGTTTAAAAAAATCGAATCAGAAATCGCAAACTTCTTCAATGGTTTTTTGATCGTAAATTGGCTTAAACTCAACTGATTTCAGTCTGGTTTGGTTTTTTCTTCCTTGTTTTTAAAGGAGAACATTTCTGCATTTAAAACTCGATTTCTAATTTTTGGCCGAATTTTTGACAATTTTGACGATGTTATTTTTGTTGAAAAAAAATGGGATCAGAAATCGCGAACTTCTTCAATGGTTTTTTGATCGTAAATTGGCTTAAACTCAACCGATTTCAGTCTGGTTTG